>PVIH01021549.1:0-29465 GCA_004025045.1 Sigmodon hispidus | reverse complement strand
TTTTTTTTTTAAAAAAAAAAAAAAAAAAAAAAAAAAAAAAAAAAAAAAAAAAAAAAAAAAAAGAGTTCAGAGTTCAGTGGCCTTGATAAAGAAATCAGTTGGACTTTCTAAGGTGGTCCTTTTCTACTTCAGTTGACTTTTTTATTTACGCTTTTAAAATTTTTAAATGTTGTGAAGTATATGTGTGTGACTAAGTGTATGTGTGGGTACAGATGGCCATGGAGACCAGAGGAGGAAATCAGATTCTTTGAAAGTGGAGTAGTGGACATTTGTGAGCTGCCTGACAAGGTGCTTGGAACTAAACTAAGTCCTTCTGGAAGAGAAAACAGTAAGGGCTCTGAACCACTGAGACACCACTCTAGCCCTTTTTTCATGCTGGTTCAATTCTTGCCCCATGCTTCTAGAGTTGAGTGGAATTTGCAGCCCTACAATAGCACTTTCAATCCCTAATATTTTGCTGCAGGACCTGATAGCATATAACACTAGCTATGTGCACAGGTGTCTACCCACACAACTCTTTCCTGGAGACACAAGGAAAATCAAAGTGTCTTCAGATCAGAACATGTGGGAACTTGCTTATAGATTATAAGATCCACCATTGCCTACTCTATGTTCACCTTTCAAATTTAGATGGTTGTTGGATCTAAGAAGCTTTGAACTTCATTAACTACTTTTGACTACTTTAGAACCTAACTAAGAAAAGGAGGAAGTATTTTGGTTTTTGATTCTTCTCTGTAGAAAAAAAAAAGTAGTATCATAAATAAATTTATAGAAATCCAGTGAGAATTCATTTTTTAACCTTTTGTAAATACATTTATGACTTAATGAACTTGTTCAGTCTTGGACAAAAGCTTGAGATCAAGAAATTAATTGAGACAGAGAGGAGGAATAGGCGAGGTCAGATGCTTGGGTGATGCTTATATATCAAGCTACAGAATTCATATTCTTTGTATTCCTGATGAATTCTATGCTATTGATCTGCTTGACTGGGAGGACTTCCACAAGGGGTGTGACAAATACAACAGCCAGGTGAACAATACATCATTGTGTCATTTATTCAAAGATCATCAGATGCAGGGCTTATGGCCAACAAGTCATGCTAAAATAAGTACCCATGGTGTCAAGTATTTTATAACCTGTTTGTCAGCATATGCTACAGTTGTATAGTATTATAGAAAATAAAAATTGTAACAGAAAAACCTTTTCAGAAGCTATGTGTTCCTTTATTGTGCATAAGCCACAAGTGTGCATTTTGATTTTATCTCCCCTCAATATCTCCCACACCTTTCCCTTGGACATACTAACTGTATCTTAACTTTGTGTCCCCCTTTTTCTTGTTATTACTAATAGCACCTGTCCTTAATTAGTACTGGTCATATGTACATGAGTGTGTGGGCATCCAGTAAACATGGACAACATACCATCACCCAGATTTGAAAAGAAAAATGAGTCCATCAGCAGCCATCAGTACTATCAGTACTTCCTTGTCAGAGGTTTGAAGTAAGGACTCTCTCCTCCTTTGGGCTGGACTTTTGACTGGATTGATCTTGTAGATCTGGAGGATATTGTGAAGGCAACTACAGTTGCTATAAGTTGATGTTTACATCAGCCATATCATGTTTGGAAAACAGCATTTCACAGCTTTCCATCTCATTTTCAGTTCTTTTTTGTTCTGCCCACTAAAAATACAGTCTCTCATTGGCTGGTTAACTTTCCCAGTAAACTAGACTATTTGGTCAATAAATTTTGTTGACTTGTCTCCACTTTCCTGCATTGGGATTACAAACTTGCACCATCAGACTTGGCTTTTGTTTTTAATTGGTTCTGCAAATGGAATTCAGGCTCTCATTATTTCCAGGTAGCACTTTATCAAAAGAGCCATCTCCCTAGAATCAAAGTCTTACATTTATGTTCAAAGGTTTCATCATAAAATTTTCAACAAAATATGTAAGTAAATAGTGGGTGAAAATGAAGTTCAATATAGAGACCAATTTAAAAGAATTTAGGAGAATTTATGTAAAACTAAATATTGGTTAACTATAACTGTGATTATCCAAAAAGCTAATGCAGTGCATGAATGAATCTTTTGAAATAAAATATGTATAATCAAGAAAATGATACCCTTGTTACATTCATGGCAGTCAAGACCATACCCAGATAATTGTAGATCACTTTGAGTGCTTTCTTTTTAATAGGGAAGATTTTTTAAAGTAAGCTGGATTAGAAGGTTGAGCAATCAGAAAAGCACATGCTGTATTCTGGGCTAGATGAGATCATAACAATTTACCAGGGTAGGTAATAATTTTATAGTGCTTTACAGAGAATGTTGTTATATTTTCATTTAACCTTTATGCTGAGCAGACTATGGGCATGTGAGGGGAAAAGAAAAGAAATAAGGGACTTGGTTGAAAGTTCTCTACCTGTATTCTATGTTGCCACCTCTCCTCAAAAATGCAGTTGCCATTCAGTATCCATTACCTGAAAACTTAGAACTTTGCATAGTCTATTCAACCAATAAAAGTCAACATAAAAATAAGTAACTTTTCTATAGCCTTCTTCTTGGGAGAGTGTCTCACACTGACAAGCTGTTCTACCTTGTAATTTAATCAACACATCCCATCTATCAAACACAATACTACCACTGAGCATGGTAATCAACTTTCCTATATCTCATTACATATTGGATTTGTTGGGAGGTTTTGTTTGATTTTGTTTTTGTTCTTTTTAATTAAGTGTATCTTATAAATTAGAGCTATTTATTGGTGTTTTTCTTATACTTATAAAGAATAGTTGGAGAACTTCAAATCTCTTAACATAAATACAATTGATTTTTATCTGCTCAGTTATATGCATGTGTGTCTTGTATGTGCACTGTGTCCAGGTGCCCTAGGACACCAGAAGTAGGTGTTGGATGTTCTTAAGCTGACTTACAGTGAACTGAGCTGCCTGGCATGGGTTATAGGAACCAAACCTGAGTTTTTACAGCATGAGAGCAGATTCTTAACATCTGAGCCATCTCTTTAGTCACACATTTTACATCTTTAATGGATAGGGCTTGTAACTCAATTGCTTAACATAATAACACTTTTCATATGTGAAAATGCCAAAATGGTTTATTGTGATGGGTATGACAGAAGAAAATTGTAGGTAAGCATATGTACAGATATAGAGATAGAGATATACCAGTTAGATACCTCTGTCTGCAAATTTCTCTACTTTTTTTTTTTTTTAACAATTACAGCTACTCTATTTTGGCTGCCATTTCTGCTAATTTAGCTAATAAGTAATCTCAGCTTAGTGGAGCTAATGTTCAGAGTAAGAGAAGAGAACACTCTGGAAATAATATTTTCCATAATATGCTTGACAATACAGATGTGATTTAACACTTTCTGGGAAAAGCAGAAATGAGCATAAAATAAATTATCACACAATTCTGTCACTGTTAAGAACATCAAATGGAAAACTATACACCTACACATACTCTAAAATGCTTAGTCTCAGGGAGCATCACTTGAAGTTGTACCAAATGTTTTTCTTTAAAAATTATTTCACAAAAATTGAATTAGGACTATTTTATAATATAGTGTTTTGAGATTTCAGAAGTTACAGTAAATGAAGTCAACCTTTACCATTCCCTAGTTTTACTTAAAAATCTTCATATATTAATATTATGTTTCAAAATTTTCACTGATGTGCTCTCAATAATTTTTTTCAAAGTTCTTTATGCCATAGTATCATCGAGGATTTTTCTTTTTAGCTCATTTTATGAACATGTTTTTGTATAAAAATAGAAAATTTCACACAGCACCATACGCTTAATAAATTATTTTTTATCAAAGGTTACCTCAAGAAAATTCTTTCCCATTCTTAAAATTCATTTCCATTTTACTCTAGTAAAAACTTGTTTCCCAAACTGATAATGTTTCAGGAAGAAAATATGACTAAGGAACAACTTCACTCATAAATGTACTGACAAAATCTTTTTAAAAGTGTGTATTGCCAAGGGGCTCAAGAGACAGCTCAACAGGTTAGAATACAGACTGTTCTTCCAGAGGATGGGAAGTTAGTTTCCAGCATCCACATCAGGAAGTTTGCAAGTGCCTATAACTCCTCTTCCAGGAGATCTCTCTGGTCCTCTCCCGAGTTCGGTACACAAGCACATATGTGTATATATTCACACAGACAAACACATACATACATAAATACAAGTAAAAACTTTAAAAATATGTAACAGTAGATAGAATTCAGAAATTTTACAGAAGTCTAAACATCAAATTGTGTAGGGATTTAGAATGTGACACTGTATATATATAGATGTTTATATATAGTGTAATTGATCTCTACTTTTCTACACATAAACCTTAGCTTTAATCTTTGAAACTCTATGTAAAATTCTATTCCAATTTCCAAAGCAACTCTAGAAGAATGAAGAATGTTACAATGTATTTCCTGAGCAGATAAAAATCTATTTATCTGTCTATCTCTATCTATCTATTTATCCAGTAGAGAAATGATAATACTAATAAGCTTTCAAATAAATAGCATGTGATCCAATCAACTGATGAAGAAAAAAGCACTGGCACAGTTCAGCTCTTATTCATAATAAAACCTTTGTAAAGTCAAAATAAAGAGGAAAACAACTTATCTAAAGTGACTATGAAAAGCTTACAGATTTAGTCCTGAATAAGCCAATGCTTTCCCTGAAGAATGTGAGAAGACAGTTGTATCTGTGTTTTTTCTTCTTTTTAAGGAACTATTTATTTTTAATTAAATTATATATATATATATATGAGTGTGTTGATGTTTATATGTATGTGAAGTTTGTGCATGCATACATGCTTGTGCTTATGCATCAGATTTTCTGCAACTGGAGTGACAGATGTGAGCCCAGACATGGGTGCTGAGCACTGAACTGGGTCCTCTGCAGGAGCAGCCAGGGCTCTAAACAGCTGAGCCATACTTTCAGCCTCTTGTTTACTATTTTAGTGCATCATATTATTGTGAGTTTAGTTGATTCAATGGGTAATAAAATGAAAGAAAAAAAACCCTGAGTCAGAAGAAAAAAATAAAATGTGCTTTATTGGCAGATAGCACTCTTTGCACTGAATATTCTGAGCAACATTCCAAAAATAATTATAAAATTCAGAAAAACTTTAGAACAAAAAATAAACACTTAAAACCCAATCAGATTTTCATGAAAACATAAAATTTAAGAGATTATTTAGAGTAACCCCCAAGTCATAACGTTTGGTATAATTCTAATAAGAATTGAATATTATTTAAATGCTTTAACTGTATTACAATAATAGCAAAAAAAATCCAATATAAAATGGGGACAGATGCTATATTCCTGAGATAGAAAAATGAGAAAATACAGTCAATATATCTGTTCTCCTCAAACTGACTCACAGTGTTGACACAACTTTTGCAAAATCCCTTTCATTTGTCTCTCTGTGCTATCTGTCTCTGTCTATATTTTCTATTGCTCTCTGCCCCCCCATGTGTGTGTATGGCATGTGTGTGTGTGTGTGTGTGTGTGTGTGTGTTTGTGTGTCTGTGCATGTGCTCCAGGATATGTAAATACAATGTGTGAACTATACCAGTGAGCCCTTTCCCCTAGTTAGCATATTTTCTATAAATATAGTGTGAATAATCCTAAAATTTATTTGAAAAGAACACAGAACAGCAAAATCTCTAAAATTCATCCTAGATCTCCAAAAATAAGCACTGAAGTGTAAAATTAAAGCTATGAAAATTTTTAAGGAATAAATGTTTTAATATCAGACTTATGGAAAGGGTTCATAGACACAGTAACAACAGCATCAACAATCACCATTAAAGAATAATTTAAGATGGATCTCATTTAGAATTTCCATGATTTTTTTTGTATAAAATAATCCAGATGAAGTGAAGATAGGAAGGACTTGGGAGGAATAGAGGGAGAGTAGAGTGTAATGGAGATATATTACAGGAGAAAACTCTCTTCAGTAACAGGAGGAACATTGAAAAGCTGGGATTGAAGAGATGAGTCAGTGAGTAGAAAGGATTTGTTAGGAAATCTTGAAGATAGGAGTTTAGATTCCCAGATATGATTGCATATTCTAGTAATTGCAATCCTCCTGAAGCAAGATGTGAGATGATGACTGAGAATTCCTCACAGCTTTTCTGTGCAGAGCTGAAGAAACCCTCTGTTAAGGTAGATGAAAAAGGAAAAATATTTAAACTGTCCTCTGACCTCTGCTGTAGAATATTTTTTTACATATGAAAAGGTATGTTGCATTTGCTTATTCTGCCTTTGTTAACTATGTAAAAATATGTTACATTTGTTTATGCTACATTTGTATAATTATGTGAA
This sequence comes from Sigmodon hispidus, assembly GCA_004025045.1. NCBI lineage: Eukaryota > Metazoa > Chordata > Mammalia > Rodentia > Cricetidae > Sigmodon > Sigmodon hispidus. Next base: position 23,110 of record PVIH01021549.1, on the reverse strand, counting down.
GATGTAGTGCATTTGTTTCACCTTGCCTGCCTAAGACACCTGATTGGACTAATCAAAACCTGAATAGCCAATAATAGACAGGAGAGGGATAAGTAGGGCTGGTGGGCAGAGAGATTAAGTAGAATGAGAAATCTAGACTCAGGAGGAGAAAAATGAGAGAAGGAGATGAAGGAGAGTGAGAAAGAGCAACATGCCTGGGGCCAGAAACCAGACAGCCACCAACTACTAGATATGAGAAACAGGAAATTAAGACATACAGAAATAAAAAAAAAAGTAAAAAGCCCTAAGGCAAAATATGGATGAGGAGAAACAAAATAATTTAAGATATAAGGATTAGCAAGAAATAAGCATAAGATAAGGGCAAGCATTATTAACTAATAATAAGTTTCTGTGTCATGATTTTGGTGCTGGTTCTTGGGCTGAAGAAAACCAGCCACACATGGGCACACATAATCTCACATACCACAATGTAAGGGAAAACACTGACAAAGTTACAGTAGTAGACAGGAGTTGCTGCTTTTCTAATTTAAAGAACCTGTAAGGGGAAGGGATGCTTGCTTGAATATTAGAAAGAACACAACAACAATATCAATCTTATAGAAAAAGGAACATTGTGTTCTTGACTATACCAATGCCAGTGTCCAGATTATGTTGGAATTTGCAAGACTTTGCCACTAAAACTGATGAAAGGATAATGGAGTCATCTTTTATTTTTTATTACTTCTTACAACTAACTATGTTTTAATTATAGTAAGTTTTAAATGAGTGTGTGTGTGCATGCACGTGCACACACACACACACACACACACACACACATTCAAATGAGCTCTTACCTATACAGGGCCTGTTTGGAGGCCAGGAATTGATGTCAAGATGCTTTTCCATGTTGCTTTCCAATTCTTTCTTTTAGACAGTGACTTCCATTAAGCATAGGTATCACCATTTTGGTTGGATTCCTTCACCAGATCCTCATGAGTTTACCTCCCACACCAGGCTTGTTTTGCTGTGTGCTCAGGTTCTGAGCACAGGTCCTCATACTTACACAACAAACACTGGAGCTCCTTATCCATCTCCCCATTTACACAGTATTGTTCTTTCTTTCTTTGGGGTTGTTTTGTTTTTGAAAAGCTAGAAAGTTTGTTCGGAAGCAGAAGCAATTTTTCAGTAGATTACAAAACAAAATAGGAGCTAGGAGATTGTATGTGGGGAAGTACTACATTATCTCCTCAGGGAAATCAGATATATGGTGGTTAAATTTATATGCTTTACTCTGTGCACATTACTCATGTAGCTTTCCTTACCTAAGTCTGGTCTCAGCTCTGCCTTGCTTGTGAAACTCTCTGAGCTCACCTGGTTTTTCTGTCCACAAGCAAATGATTTCCAAAATGGCAGTGTCCACCTTTTCCTCATCCTTCATTTGCTCAGTCCGCTGAGTAGGGACACCAGTGTGATAAACAAATAACCCAGCTGGTGTAGCATCTTTTCTTTCCTCTTCAGCACAGTTGCTGTTTCTGTTATAGTTGGCCCCATCTCTGTGCTCCGCCTAATCTGAGTGTTACTTTCAACTCCAACAGAGCTTTCTGACCCTTTGCCTCTTGTACACCAAATTTAGGAAGTATTTTTTCCTCCTGTTTTTATTTATTATGAATAAAGTCTCATTTTTTTATCCATGTATCCCCATGTTCAAACACCTTCTGCTTCCCACCCCTTCCAGTCACTCTCTCCTCTCTGTCTCCTTATAACCTCCACAGCAAAGGCAGAAGGTCCTAAGGTCCCAAGGTAGCTTAGTTCAGCATCCACTCCAGACAAATCCGCTTTCCTCATCCCAACATAAAGACTTTGTCAGCTGTTCCTCTGGAGGGAATCGGCTCCAAGGTGCCTGTAAAAGGTGCTTCAGATCACAAGCTGTTCAGGGGTTGTGGTTTGCAGCTTGGATATGCTTTGCTTTTTTCTTTTTTGTTTAGAGTTCACTAAAGAGTGAGTACATATCTTTCTGAGACTGTGATACTTCAGCCAGGTGGATAATCTCCATATCCATCCATTTCCCTGCAAATTTTAGAATATCATTTTTTCTTACTGCTGAGCAGTACTCCATTGTATAGATGTACCACAGTTTTTTAATCCATTCTCACTTGATGAACATCTAGGCTATTTCCAGGTTCTTGCTACTACAAATAATGTTGCTATGAAAATAGTTAAGCTTTTGGTGTATGAATGTGCATCTTTAAGGTATATGCGTAAGAGTGGTATTGCTGGATCTTTGGGGAGATGTGGTGGAAATGTTCTCTGTATGCTGTAAATAAAGTAACTGTTTTGGTCTGTGTGGAGCACTGTGGAAGTTGGTGGAGGATCAGAGGAAAGACAAGTAGAAGGAGGCAGAGTCCATCAGTCTCCATCCTACCCCTGAAGAAGAGCCATGTAAGGAATCTAGGTGAGCCACGAGCTGGGCCATGTGGCAGATAGCTTACTAGAACTGGGTTGAATTAAGATGAAAAAGCTAACTAGTAATGTGCTTGAGACATTACAAAATTATGAAATTAATATAAGTGACTGATTTATTTCTTTGTGGGAAAAAGCCGCTCTGGGCAATGTCAGAACCTCTGGCCCAAACGGGTCTGGAAATATTCTACAAGGAGATTAATTCCCAGTTTTCTGAGAAACCGCCATACTGCATTCCAAAGTGGCTGAACAAGTTTATACTCCCACCAACAATGGAGGAGTGTTCCCCTTGCTCTGCATCCTCTCCAGCATAGGCTGTCAACTATATTTTTAAACTTAGTCATTCTGACAGGTGTAAGGTGGTATCTCAAAGTTGTTTTGATTTGCATTTCTCTGATGGCTAAAGATGTTGAGCACTTTTTCATGTGCCTTTCAGCCATCTGTAATTCTTCTGCTAAGAATTGTATTTTTTGTTCTGAAACCCAAATTTTAATTGTGTTAGTAAGGGTTTGGGGCTCTAGTTTCTTGTGTTCTCTATATATTTTAGAGATAAATCCTCTGTCACTTGTATGGTTGATAAAAATCTTTTCCCATTCTATAGGCTGCTGTATAGTCTTATTAACTGTGTCCTTGGCCTTACAGAAACTTCTTAGTTTCAGAAGGTCCCACTTATTGATTGTTATTCTTATTGTCTGCACTATTGGTATTATATTTAAAATGTGATCACCAGTGCCAATGAGTTGGAGGGTATTTCCCACTTTCTTTTCTATCAAGTTCATTGTAGCTGGGTTTATGTCGAATTCTTTGACCCAATTGGATTTAAGTTTTGTGCATGGTGATAGGTTTGGATCTATTTTCATTTTTCTACAATTTGTTGAAGATACTATCTTTCTTCCATTGAATATTTTTGGCCTTGTTTTCAAAAAGCAAATGTTCATAGGTGTGTGGGTTAATGTCTGGGTCTTCTATTCGATTTCACTGATCAACAAGTCTGTTTTTATGTCAGTACCAAGTTGTTTTTATTAGTGTAGTTCTATTGTATAATTTGAAGTTAGGGATGGTGATGCTTTCTGGGGTTTTTTTTGTTGAGCAAAATTGTTTTGGCAATCCTGACTTTCATGTTATTCCAAATAAAATGGAATATTTTTCTTTTGAGTTCTGTAAAATTTATGTTGGGATTTTGATGGCAGTTGCATTGAATCTGTAGATTGCTTTTAGTAAGAATGCCATTTTCATTATGTTGATCTTTCCAGGATCTTTTTATTTTCTGATATTCTCTTCAATTTCTTTCTTCAGAGATTTAAATTTTTTGTCAAATAGATCTGTTACTTCTTTGGTTATAATTACATCAAAGTATTTAATGCTATTTGCAGCTATAATAAAGGTGATGTTTTTCTTATTTCTTCTTTAGCCCTTTTATCTTTAGTGTATAAGAGGGCTACTGATTTCTTTGAGTTAATCTTGTATCCTGCTACATTGCTGAAGGTGTTTATCAGCTGTAGAAGTTTCCAGGTAGAATTTTGTATATACAATCACATCATCTGCAAAAAGAGATAGTTTGACTTCTTCTTTTCTAATTTGTATCCCCTTAATCTCCTTTTTTCTCTTATTGCTTTAGCTAAAACTTTGAGAACTATATTAAATACATAAGGAAAGAGAGGACAGCCTTGTCTAGTTCCTGATTTTAGTGGGATTGCTTTGAGATATTTTCCATTTAGTTTGATTTTGGCTGTTGGCTTTTTATTAATTACCTTTATTATATTTAGGTATTTTATCTGTATTCCTGATCTCTCCAGCACTTTTATTGTAAAGAAGTTTTGAATTTTGTCTAAAGCTTTTTCAGCATCTAAGGAAATGTTCATGTGGTTTTTTCTTTCAATTTGTTTATAGGATGGATAACATTTACAGTTTTCCATATGTTGAACCTTCCCTGCATTTCTGAAATGAATCACCCTGATTAAATTAATTCTTTGCACAATGAACTTTCATCCAGAGTTTTATGAATTGCAATTATCTTATCTCTAGTGCCCATTGGATCACACTTCTGATCCATACTATGGATCTAGGGGTCAGATTCCTATATCCCATGCAAAGTCAAATGTGTTTTCTACATCTAAACTCCTTTGGCAGGATTGGGAGCAGAGAGAGAAGAGTTCCTGGAAGTGGAAGCTTGCTGGAATAGCCTAGCATACACTGTGACCAGTAAGAGAATGCTTAACTCAAACAAGGTAGAAGGTAAGGCCAAACATAAAAGGTGGTCTTCTGACCTCTATACATGTACTATGTATAACTTACTCACATACACATGAACACACAGACACATATATACATGGCTTAGACACATATAAAGACAACAACAAAAAGTTCCACACCTGAATAATAAAGTCCTCAATGATGTGCTCCCATTTACATTTCTAGCCTCATTCAGTTATTTTTCTGTCTAAGGCATTAAAGTTCAGTTATGCTACTTTTCAGGAAATTATTAGCATCATAAATCATGCTTTTACTTGTAATAACCCTTTATTTCAAGGCATATCTTTCCCCAAAGTTTTCAAAGAAACCATTATTTATTTCTCTCTTCCTGTTTCATGTACTATGCTTCCTGCACTATCTGTGTAACTCTCTTAACATCTTGGTCTATCTTCTTATCCCTGAGTGATAGCAACACGAGTTTTCAAACTTCCACAGTAACTTGAGTATATATTTTCCCAAGGCTATTCACAGATATTGTCTTTGTTTATTTTTTATTTCTCACTAAAATAAGCCTAAGATAGAAAATTTATACAATTGGCAACAGTGTGATGCAAGTAGATCTGAAACCTTTCAAAAACCCACTAGCATAAAATATAAAGAAGATGTGAAAAAGGTAATAAAATTCATCTTATTTTTTTAATTATTAATCTATTAATTTTCATGCAGTAAGCATGTATTCAGTGATTTCTATTGTGAAGTAAAGAGTCATTCGACTCTTGACTCTTTAGGGGTTGCAGACTTGTTGCCCTGACCATCTGGTTTATAAACTACCTTTGTCCTTCAAAACCAGAAGGGAACACAAGCCAGACACCAGACTGTTGTATAAGGAGTCACTCTCTGCACAACTTGACCTTATTGCCTCCCTCTTTTGTATGAAAGCACCAGGTTTAAATGTATCCTAAAGAATCCAATATATGCCTCAGGGGATCAAAATAATTGTTCTTTACCTTTTGTATTTAGTAAATAACACAACTTAAGATAAGACACAGAATTTAGCCATAGTAGGCCAATTTATATACTGTCAATAAAGTAGGCTTGGCAATGACATTGCTGTCATTTTTGGATCTGATGCGCTTAGGCATTAAATAGAATATTGTTCAATGTGGCATAGCTCTACTCTTTGACATTGCCACCTTACTTGTCATGTACACTTCTCCCTTGGTTTTTGTCTTCTGCTTCAACCTTTACACAAAGCAGGAAAACTTAGCCGAACTCCAACATACTAGCTGGGGGCTCCACATCTTTCCAAACTCTTAGAACTTCATTCCCTGGAGAAAGCTTTTGACCTTTTCTTCACATTCTTTTACTTGTTTACTGGAGATCTCTTTTCATTGAACCATTACCCTAAAACACCTTTTTTTTCTTCACCACCTGCTTCCATTCTCTTGGTTTTAGGTGTTCCTGCCATCTTTTTTCCTGATGCAGTGCCCAGCCTCCAATCCTGCATTTTGCTAGTCTCTGGCATCATATACCTCTAGTAAAAATTTTCAAGTACAGATGGTTCAAAGGTGGATTGAGTCGTCATCCCTTTGACTGTGATATTTCTTCCTGTAAAACATTAATTATACTAATCAGAGTTATCCATAAAATTAGAACTACAGACCAGGACAGTTATCTAGAGATACTTGTGAGATTTTTGTAGGGGAATTAGCTAACATGACTATGGAAAAAAAGCTGACCCATGAAAGTTGCCGAAAGCTGGAGAACCTGTGATGCTAGTGATATGAATGAGATTAGCTACAAAGGCTAATCTAGAGAAGGTCATAGTTTGAGTAGGAAGAGTACCATTGGTGTTCCTTTTGGAGGTGCTAATGCCATAGGACCCACATCCAGATGTGGGATAATGCTCTTGTATACTGTAAAGATTTATCATTGGCATTGGTTTAATAAAGTCATGATTGGCCAGTAGCTAGGCAGAAAGTATAGGCAGGACAACCAGACTAGGAAAATTCTAGGAAAAACAATGGCAGAGAAGGAGATGCCAGTCAGACGTAGAGGACTCAAGATGAGAATGCTGGGTTGAACAAAGTTATCAAGCCATGTGGCTAAACATAGATAAGAGTTATGGGTTAATTTAAGTGTAAGAGCTAGATAGTAATATGCTTAAACTACGGGCCCAACAGTTACTATAATATGAAGTCTCTTAGTACTTAAGTAGCAGTTGCCAGGCATTTGAGAGTTTTTCGCTAATCACATATACAATGCTTGCTACCATTGATGGTTACTCTTTATCCTTAGACCATGAGGACTTGTACACTAATATCTTGTGGGAATATCCTTACAAAAATTTCAAATAACATTTTATTTTGGTAATCCATAATCCAGTCAATTTGACACCTGAAATTAACTACCACAGCAAGCAAATTCAAAATTAAGCACTAGAACAATGAATTGAAATAATTTACAGATATTCTTAATGTGTGAGGAAAAAATAATGATCTGATTAAATCTTCCCCTAAGAAATCATTATTCTATTGAGTTCATCCAAATAGCAGGGTGTGATTTTAATTATTATAATGGAACATAATTGTCACTAAACTGAGGAGTTAATTATTCTGAAAATAATTGTGTCATTCTTCCACAAATAAATGATATGAAAATGTATTTTGTAGCTCTGAGTCCTGAATAATACCAACAGAGCCAATGTATTTACTCATGTGAAACTTAAGCAATAGTCACTTGTGATTCACCCAATTTTCTCCCAACAGTTGGATTAGCAATTTTAAACTTGCAAATGAGATGGAGGTCTCATTATTTCTCTAATAGGAAACACAAAAATCTTACCGAACTGCTTCAGAATTAGCATTTGCCATCTATTGTAAATGCCACCATCCACTTGGCACATGGTTATGGGTCTCATTGAAAATGGGTCATTGTTTATCTTTCCTATTTCATGACACTTGATCCTTTGGATAATGTCCATACTATCCAGCAGAGACCCAAAAGGCATAAAATTATCAGACAATTATTGTCAGAGTTTCTGGAGTAAAATAGTGGTTATTTTTTAAATTAAGATTAAACTGTTGCCTTGGGAGCATAATCTATGGAATGTCTAAGCAAAGTCAGGAAAATACGTAGCTTGACTTCACCTACTTCTCTGTGATGTAATTCAATTATTGGAAAGATCTTTCCATAGCAAAATTTTAGGTTTCTTTTTTCTATCATACCTGAACTCACCTGTTCCCATATTATACTATTCAGCTTATTTACATTGCAAAGCTTTGTGCTCTTTTTTACCTCCAATGTGGGGTCTAGCTGACAGCCCTATTGTTTCATGGAAACCCTTGCCTCTGGGAACAAACACCACAGAGAATTATTAGCATGAGCTCCTGGCACTAGAGTTGTTTGGTTTATAGTGTTTCATTAAATTATACCAGCTAGTGCCAACAAATCAGAGGAAAGAAGGAGGCACTTAGTTAGAAACTGGTGCCTACAGATGTGTTGGAAGTCAAAGATACAGATGATCAGAGGAAGAGTTCAGATTTAGTTGAGAAATACTGGATATGACAGTCTTATTGGGTTTGCATTGAAGTGAGGGGGTTCTTATCTACAGAAGCAAAACCCATAACTTTCATTTAAGACTATTCTTTACTATTTTTATTTTTAGGAAACCTCATATACTCATATAATGTATACTGAGTGGGGAGTGAAAATTATTGTTTTTTATAATTGTGATATGAGAAAGAATAATGGGGTTGAGATCACCACATATCAATCCTTAATATATCAAAATCACAGCCTTTCTTTAATAAATTATTGCATTTCCACACTTTCTCTTTGATTACTAAGAATTAACAACTTCACAGGAGGTATATAACACAGATGAACATATGTAAAGCTTAGAGCTCAGGAGGTGAGAGGGCATCACAGACAGAAGAGAGACTTGTTCTCAGAACACAGTGAAAGACCCCAACCTCAAAATTTCCACAAGGCCAATTAGCTGAGAGTCATCCTGAGGACAAGGCCTTAGTATATCAGAGAGCTGACAGTCGGGAATTATTTAGCCAATTAGCAAGGAGTCAACCTGAGGACCAAGACTCTGTATATCAATCTAGGTTTCTTAAAAAGATAAAAAAGGCCATGGGAGGGTGGAGAGACTAGGAGTGTCCAATCTTAACACAAACCAGATGTTCACAACACCTCCAGGATCAAAAACTTTACAACCTTGCCCCAAAGTTGAACCTTATCACATCACCCATTAGCAGGAACTTTATATGTAGTTAAAAGTAGCTAAGATATATGTATTATGATTAATTTGATAAGGCTGACTGAATAAAAAGAGAAGAATGTTCTTTGTGGGTGCACTCAGTTAGCGGAAGCTGCTGATTGCCCACAGGTACCTGTGTATTAAAATTACCTCGTGTTATTACAGCCTGGGACTTGTGCATGAGTTATTGGGGCTGGGGTCCCTGAGGATCTTTCAACAGAAAGCAGAGTAGTTTCAAGAAAGAATGTCTGGTCACCTATAACAAATATTTAAAATCACATAAACCAATAAAAGAAAAACACTCATTAAATTTAAGAATGTGACGTTGATGGGGTTTTAACAAGGGCTGATTTCCTGGAAAGGTGGAACTGAAAAATAGATTAGGAAGAGGGTAAAGGTATAAGTGCTATGGAATGGACAAAAGTCAGTGGAGATAAAGAAAACTGGCAAGAGGGAGACTTGAAGTTTCGTTTACTTTTGCAATTGTGTGAATTTTGAGGAAACTAAGAATATTTAAAACTGAGTTGAGGGCTTACGAGATGGATCATTGAATAAAGTACTTCCAATGCTAGTGTGAGGTTTCCAACTTGGATTCATTGAACCCATGTAAATTCCAGATAGGCATGGCAGTGACCTTGAATCCTAGAGCTTGGGAGGTGGGGATAGTGGAATTATTTAACCTGGGTAGATAGATTAGATGAATTGGTGAGTCCCTTTTCCAGAAATAGACCCTGCTTAAAAACAGAGTGGAAAAAAGGTGAGAATGATATCCAGTATTGACCTCTGGCTTCCACATATACATATATACACAGATATTTACACTTGCACATACTCGTTCACTCACACATATGGAAACATTCATGTATACCACACATAAAAGTATCCATAAAATCTTAAAAAATAGGAGGAAATAAACTAGTTTAATGAGAAAAACAGGAACATTTAAATAATAGAATGTGGTTCCTCCATGGATGGGAACAAACAGGACACAATTGAGAGAGGCAAACAAAGCATAAGGAGTGACCCTTGCATAGTGAAAGGCCAAGTTGGGACTCTACCATAACCTCTTAAAAAGAGCCTCCCAGAGGGCAGTAATTTCATATTTCAACTGAGATATGCTTCTCTCTGCTAAAAATACCAACATCATATTTGAGATTTATTTCTAGGAGTCTTTCAATTTGATATGAGGATTAATTTTTTTTCTGATGATGAGAAACCCTAACCTCCACCTGGTGCCTGCGAGAAAGGCAAGCTAGGGACCCTGAAAATGTACAGCACTCTGTCTGGGCAGTCTGTAACCACCAGTAACAGCTGTGATTATATTGCTTATAGATCTTCACTATTCCTAAGAATGGAAGCCCATGTGATGGCTGAGGGAGAACGAGCAAGCACTTGACACAAATGCATCCTAAGCACTTTCATCTTATCAAAGAGAGGAGCTGCAGATAGAAAAAAAAATGTCTCATTTGTGGGCCATGCCTCACCTTGGGCACAGTCAATGGCCACGTCCAGGTTTTTTCTAGGATACTGAGAGTTCCATAAGAATAAAGTAAATCAAAAAAAAAAAAAATTTACCAGTAGCCTGTCAGAATGCCTATAACAAAAACCTCAGACAAATCTTTCACAGTCCTTCTTGTAAAATATGGTTTTATTAGAACACATACAAATTCACAAACTAGTGTGTGTGTGTGTGTGTGTGTGTGTGTGTGTGTGTTGAATCACCAAAGACCAAGGTGAAGGGTTTCACAGAGATCACATTACTTTTCTTGTTGCTATGTCAAAATATTAAACAAGAAAAACACAGTAACAAAAATAAAGAAGACCATATGAAAACAACTCAAGCAAAGGATTTGTTTGGGCTCACACTGTCCACCCTGGCCAGGAAATTAGAGATGGTAGCAAGTGGCCGCTGGTCACATTTCATCACAATCAGGACATAGAGAGATGGATGCTGGTGCTGAGGACTTCTTCTGCCTTTCTTTTTTATTTAGTCTGGGACATAAGATACATAAGTACATATTTACAGTGAGATAGATCTCCTCTTTTCAGTTAAACATTTCTATAAGAATTCCAAAAAGAAAGCCAAGAGTGTCTCCTATGTGAGTCCCAGTCAAGTCAACATTAAGAATTAACAATCATAGACCATCTAGTTTCTATAGACAAATACTCACACAATCCCTTTCAGATGGTCCTGGATGACCTCAGCTTTGAGGAAAGGAACACTTATGTATGCCTCAGGCTACTCATAGTGAAGGAGGCAAAAGTTCCCCATTAGCCATGAGGCAATGCTTTCAGAAAAGTCCCGTGGTCAGATTCAGAGATTTAGCCAGAAGGGCTAGATTAAGAGACAAGACCCCAAGTCCTCTAAAGCATCCAAATAGGTCAAGTTCTTCTCCTCAGTTAGAAATGAAAAACAGTCGATTTAACAAATGTAAAGCTAAAGAATAATAGAAAGTCATGATGTTCTTCAAGGGTCACTTTGAGTCAGGAGTACAGTGACTTTCAGAGAGACTGAGGAACAGCTGAGCTGAATCAGAGGCAGCCAGCCATGCTCTATGAACCTCGATTTCAGCACAAAATAAACCTAAGATGTGGACTTGATGCCTTTCCCATTAGTGAGGATGATGCCTAACATCTCCTGCTCACTATATGTACAGCACTCTGTTAGCTTCCCAAATGATTTCTCAGTATATAATTTTCATGGTTTATGTCTAAGAAAACTCTTCAGTTTATACTACAGGTGACTCATTAAGTAGCTTAGGACTCCTAAGGTCACATAATAGACAGCTGAGCTGACATGTGGTTTCCAACAGTCTTAGTTTAAAGTTTACCTTCTTAACTGCAAGTTCCTTAAATATGCCATGAAGCAGCACTTAACAGAACTATTGTATCCAAAATTACATATTTTAACATGAACTTAGCTAGATGGGCTCAATTTCATATGAGCTTCCTGAACTACCTTCACTACTGAAGGTTGGTATTTCCTGTTTGGTTTGATTTCAGGGTATCCCCCCTCTAATTTGTTGGAATGTTTGCTTTAGGGAAGTCAGTGTTTAAAGACAGAGTTGTTAAAGGACAAAGGAAACTTTCAATTTATACCAGAGAAGAATACTGTGTAGATGTTATTTACAGTATTTGAAATGTATAGGAGTAAAATTGATCAGAGAAGCACATTGAGTCATCGAATCATTCTTACTACAATGACTGGAGACTGAAAGCCACGCAAGACAATTTCTCCTAGAGTTACATTTATTTCCTCACAGGGACTTTCAGTGAGAGGACTTCTACTCTATGACAGTTGGTCAGATGTGAGTGTCCATTGCACTTCTGGACACTTTCCAATCAATTAACTTGTTATAAACAAATATTTGTTTTTGTTTTTCCATTTGTGTGTGTATAAATATTAGTGTGTATTTGAGAGAGAGAGAGAGAGAAAGAGAGAGAGAGGTATGAATATGTCCACAATTGCTTAGTCCCATGGAGGCCAGAGCTATCAGATCCACAGGGTCTAGAATTACAGGTGGTTCTGAGCTTACCAAATTCAGTGCTCAGACTTGAACTAGGATTTTTCTGCAAATCCAGTAACTGTTCTTAACCACTATGCCCTTTTTACAGCCCCAGTTTCCTAAATTTCAAAACAAATATTAAGTCATTTTCCTGGCTCTGAAGGCATTTCCTAACAGGCTCCACCCACATCTATAAATATGCTTTACTTTTTCTCTCAAGACCATAATATAAACCTCTACTCATTCTGTATGTTGATCACTTTACCCAAAAGGTGTTTCTTTCTTCTGTTCCATATAGTCACATTTATCTAAAGATAAGTGGGTTTTGCCATGGTAACTGCACTGACCCCTTTTTTATTGTATTGGATTAAAATATCACAAAAGTACTTATAATTTGGATAGCAATTATTTTCTCTATATTTTCTTAAGTTATTTTGAATTATTTTAGTATAAGCATATCACTATCTTTTTGATAATCACCTCTAAATTTTGAGCTAACTACAGATTTACATACTGTTTGCCTCTACTGGGGAAATAGTGTATACATTCTTAAATTTGGATGTTAACATTAGGAGATGACACTTATCATTTGCTTCTTTTTAGAAGTGAGTATTAATATATGAGAACATCATTTTAACCATTCTTAACTAAATCACAATATGCTATGGCATCAGCATTTCATTGTTCAGCCATTTCTATTTCATAGGCTTCTAAGTTTTATCAATGTCTGTGTCATCAACACATATGACATAGATTTATGAACAATATCTTATCTGTCCTCTTAAAAATCATTTCTATGTAGCTGGAAATTTCCATCTTTCTCTGTAGTTAGAAAATACCCATATTTCATTATATTTTTTCTTAAGCACTGTCATGGACAAAGGGTGTTCTCTACTGACTTCCCATCAGATTATCATTCCTTTGAACTCTGGCTTCTATTAATTCTGCCATATAATCCTGGGATTCAGTTTAGCTTTACAAACCTCAGTTGCACCTTTCTCAGTGAACATGAACATCATTTTCTCAAAGTATTTTTATAAAATGTTCAAAGCAAGATTACAGTTTATTTGTTTTACGATTTCATGGCAATATGTACAATGATTTTTGCTCAATAAAGAAGGATACATTCAACTATTTGGTGAAAGATGAGATTTAAAGTGAACAATGTTTGCAAAGTTCATAGCTGCAGCATGGAACTCAACAGAACCCCCAAGCCCTAGAATTTTCATCCCTTCGTGTTTCACTTAAATGCAATGACAGGCTTTCTTTCATTGTTGACTTGACAAGATCTTCCTATTACACTTCACATGACAAAAGGTGAGAACAGGGGTGGGGCTCAGCACGAAGGTGGTAGCAATGAAGTTCTGAAAAGAAGAAATGTGAAGACAAGGTGGGACAGTGTCCTGTTATTGCATCCAGGACTACTTATGATTCATGATGTTCTCACATTCAAGAACATTAATTAGCAACTTACTTTAAGTTGGTGGCCTTTTGCCTTTGTCATTGAAGTTTGGAGTCAGAAGTTTACAATGTTTATACTGGCTTCAGTGGTGTGCTATGATCTCTGCAAACCTTCAGAAGTACAGAACACATCAATGCCGACCTCTTGAATGTTGTCCAAGGGAAAATATTAATCAAATTTAAAAAAAAAAACATTTTTCTAGGCCCCCCTATTATCTTGAATCCATAAATGCTTTCGTGACATTGAAACACATAAATCTTTCCCCAGCAGCTGAGTGTTCAGTGTCAGCCAAGAATGAGGTTAGGGTTGCAAACACATTAAAGGCTCTTTAGAGGTTCCTCATGCATGATAGAAAAGGTGAAATGGTATAAAGGGCCCAAGCTTTGGCAACAGACCAGATCAGTCATGAATATTGATTCACAGTCTTTAGTACTGAGGTTTTGAAAAATTGCTTAATTCTTGGAAGTGCCTTATTCTTATATGTAGAGCAAGCATAAACAGCTATTGAATTTAAAGTCTGTTGTCAAAATAATATGGAACAAAATTGATTATGATGTTTGACTGTTCTGTATTGCGAAATTTCTATCAATCCAGATGAGTGGCTCTCAACAATGGAGAGGATCATGAAAAAAGAAAAATGATATCACAGAAAGCACTATACAAGTCTTTTGGGTCACTGTACTAAGTGCTTTATGAATTAAAGGGGTAGAAGTACAATAACAAATACACCCCTGGAAATCTTAATTGTTCACTATAATGAAAATTAACTATATTTTCTAACACTAATTGGTTAGTATGGCCAGTATATTCTTTCCTTTTTTTATTTTATGTGAATTGGTGTTTTGCCTGCATGTATAACTGTGTAGGTGTCAAATCTTGGAAATACAGACAGTTCTTCGATGCCATGTGGATGCTAGGAATCGAACTCAGGTCCTCTGGAAGAACAGTCAGTGTTCTCTTAACCACTGAGCCCTCTTTTCAGCGCCCCCCCCCAGTATATTTTCTATCTGGTGAATTAGGGCCTTCTTTTTCCTATCTTAGAGCGCAACCAACTTCTAAATTCAAAACTCCATGCACCTTTCAAATCTATAAACTGGGCTGGACATTTATACGACATTTCAGTGATCAGTGCACATGGGCATACTGAACAATGAGGAAACTATAAAGTAACAGTTGTTCTGTGTGCTTAGGAAGGAAAACAGATGAAACTAATAGTAATAAATAGCACATGTGATAAATATCATTATAACAGAAAAATAAAGGTAGAAGCGTGTAGACACCAAGTATTAAAGTCACTAAACTCAAGAAAAATTATTCTGGTTAACAGAACCTTAAAAGAAATACAGTGGTGATTAACAGTAACATAGACAAATATAGGACTCAAAATATATAACTAAGCGCCTAGATGTCTCTGATAGGTGAGAACCTAAAATTCTCTACCATGCTTCTAAGTACAATGATAGGCTTCTAATAAATAAATATACATGGAAGGAAATTTTAGTAGTCGCAAGACCAATGTTATCCAGTTAGTTGCACCTGGACATATAACTGAATCAAAAATTTAGAAGCAATCAGGGATGATGATGCTTCCTATGTGAAGTGGGTTTAGAATGACTTGATGTGGTGGGAGGGGGCAGGGACCTTGAATAAGGATATACAAGTTTAGAAAGTGTGACTTCTTTGTTCATAATAATAATAATAATAATAATATTAAAAGGGAAAAAAAGAATAGTGAGCATATGAAGTTAGAAAGTAACAGTGGGTATGGATAGGGACAAATTGGAAAGGAGGTAATGGGATGGATTTCAAGACATGAAAAATTGTTCTTTTTTATTTAAAAGAAATTATGAATTATATACAAATCCTTCTTTGTTCTGTCTGTTACAAACATACTCTTTATATTTGTTGTGCTACTTTATCATGGAGATGAAGAAGTGAAACTATCTCTATTTGCAGATGATATGATTCTATACATGAGTAACCCACAAAATTCTATCATAGAACTTCTACAGCTGATAAACTCCTTCAGAAATGTAGCAAGATACAAGATTAACTCAAAGAAATCAGAAGTCCTCCTATACACAAAAGGTAAAAGGGCTGAAAAAGAAATAAGGGAAACCTCACCTTTTATAATAGCTGCAAATAGCATTAAATATCTCCGTGTTACTATAACCAAAGAAGTAACAAAACTGTTTGACAAAAAATTTAAATCTCTGAAGAATGAAATTGAGTAGGATATCAGAAAATGGAAAGATCTCCCATGTTCCTGGATAGGGAGGATCAACAAGTGAAAATGGCAATCCTACCAAAGGCAATCTACAGATTCAATGCAACTCCCATCAAAATCCCAACACAATTTTTTTACAGTCCTAGAAAGAACAATACTCAATTTCATTTGAAATAAAAGAAAAGCCAGGATTTCCAAAACAATTTTTCTCAACACAAGAACCTCAGGGGGCATCACCATCCCCAACTTCAAAGTATACTATAGAGCTACAGTAATTAAAACAGCCTGGTACTGGTATAAAAACAGACTTGTGGACCAATGGTATCAAATTAAAGATATCAACATTAACCCACACACCTGTGAAGACCTGATTTTTGACAAACAGCCCAAAAATATTGAATGGAAGGAAGATAGCGTCTTTAACAAATGGTGTTGGCATAACTGGATGGTAGTGTGTAGAATCATGCAAATAGAACCGTATCTATCACCCTGCACAAATCTCAAACCCAAGTGGATCAAAGAGCTCAACATAAACCCAACTGCACTGAACTTCTAAGAAATAAAGTGAGAAATACCCTCCAATGCATTGTCACAGGTGACCACTTCCTAAATATAACACCAGTAGCATAGACACTAAAAACAACAATCAATAAGTGGGACTTCCTGAAACTGAAAAGCTTCTGTAAGGCACACACCAAAAGCATTAGCTCAACTATGTTCATAGCAGTATTATTTATAATAGCAAGAACCTGGAAACAACCTGGATGCCTCTCAACTGAAGAACAGATTAGCAAATTTCGGTACATCTACAGAATGGAGTACTATTCAACAGAAAGAAAAAAAATGATATCCTAAAATTTGTAGGCAAATGGATGGATTTGGAGAATATCCTCCTGAGCAATGTATCACAAACCCAGAAAGAAAGGAGGGGTTGTATTCTTTCACTAGTGGACATTAAAAGAAAAAAACCAGTGGACATTAAAAGAAAAAAAATGTCATTGTATACAAGAGCTCAAGGCTAGAACATAGCTAAAATGACACAATACTTCACTTTTGAATTGATGGCCTCTGGCAGGGGTGTGGATGAGAAAGGTCCTGCTTTCTTTAAAGGTCTGGTTACATGGAGTTTAATTATGCTCCAGTAAGTAAATGAGCATCATGAATGGACTTTTTTGTTAATGGAGAGATTCTAAAAGTGGGTATGATAACTGAGTTTGATGGGGTGTGGGGTACATTGTATAAAATCACCTAATAATAAATAAAAATATTATGCTGGGGAAGAAAACAAAAAAATTACACCTAGGCTAAGGTAGTAAAAAATATCAATGAAAAAATTAAATAAAATAAATGCAAATGTGAAAAGTTTCTTAAAGAAGGCTTTGGAGCTCACCAATAATTTGTCTCCAAACTGCAGTCTTTGAGCCTACTCTATTCTGCCCCCTAGTTTGAACACAGCACCATCCATTCCTTCATATATTGTCTGGTTGGTTTCCCATTACTATGGCAAAGTGCAGAGATGGTCACAGAGACTTTGGTGAAACAAGTTTGCTGCCCTCTCATGTCCTCTATTACAGTTAGAACTGAAGATTATTTTGACTAAAAAGGCATAGACATTTTGTGGCAAAGAGGCATACATGAGCAAATCATGAACAATAAGTAGTAAGATGGTTATAAATTATTATAGATACAAGATAAAATCTATGTGCACACATAAAATCAGTGAAGAGAAGCATAAGTTCCTCAGGAATAGTGATTTTATGTTTTACTTTCTATTTTTTTCCTTTTATTTCAAATGAATCCAAGAATGCAAGAAGGGGCAATGGCTTTGGTTCACCAAATGCATTAGCTCAAAAAGTTTCATGACTTCCCTTGACTCAGTCTATCCCTGGGAACTTTGTTCTATTTCCAGTTTGTCTAGGCCAATGTTGCCTGCTTTAAAACGGAAATTTCTAGCATCTTTCTCTGTTCAATTAATGAATAGTGGACATTTTTCCTCCTCAGGGTCACTAAACTAGAACTTGTCTTGAGAATTTAAATGAACTTTAATTAAAGCTTAAGTATAACAGAAGTGTCTGCCACTTCTCATATTTTTCTGGTGGCCAGGCTTCAGTGATAATGAGGCTGAGGTCATGGGCTTGATCCCCATGTGGGTCTCTAGCCTACTGCAAGTTAACAAACATCACAAAACTTCTACAATATGCCAGGTACTATGCAAGCCACAAAAACTATTAAATGAAGCACAGAAAGTTTCTTTAAGGAACCTAAAGCCTTGTGATAAAAACTGGATAGGTCTGGTATATAAACACCTGCAACTATCAGTACTAGTATGAGAAATGTAGACAAATAGGTACTGGAGAGCTATCCCTGCAGTTAGGAACAGCAAGACCCATGTTGGATTTCCAGCTCACAATTTTCTGTAACTCTAGTCCCAGGGATTCAATGCCTTCTTCTGGCCTTCATGGGCACCCAGAGATGTACATGGTACTCAGACATGCAGGTAGACAAAACCCCAATTAATAAAGCCTAGCAAATATATTAGTTTTATTATAGAAAATTGTTACAACTATTAAACAAAGAGTTTAGAGGATTATAAAATGTTATGAAAAGCCTATATTTTCTCTATGCCATATATACACACATGTTGTGTGAAGTTTCTGGCCCAGACTTTCTGGCCTAGTCCTGAGGTTCTGGCCCTCAGACGTGCACACCTGCAGACATGAAATCCACAGAGACAAACAGATTCTTACATTAATTTTATGCTGATCATCATAAGGCCCAAGCATATAGCTTGCTATCACTTTACCCTTAAACTAACCCATGATTCTTACCCTGTTGAGCCATGCTGTTAGATACCTTTCTTAGAGCAGCATTTAAGTTTCTTTCCTCTGCTTCTGATGGCAACTCATCTGGCTATCTGTTGCATCTCTGATCTGTTCTTCCTGTTTCTAGAGTTGTTTTTTTTTTTTGTCTGGTAGCCTTGCCCATACTTCCTGTCTGCCTATGGCCAATCAGCATTTTTTATTAAACCTGAAGGCAGGACAATTATTTACAATGCAACAATATAATGCCACTACATAAACACATAAATATATGCACATATACATATGGGTACACATATACATGCATACTTTTTTGATTTTCTTTTTGAAGCCATAGTCTCACTATGTATCTCTGACTATCCATAGAGATCACTATGAAAACCGGACTTACCTACAATTCATAGAGATCCACCTGTCTCTGTGTCCTAAGTGCTGGCATAAGATATGCATGCCACCATGTGAATCATATATATCTTTGGGTAGAAAACTGATGCAAAGAAGTAGAATATATACACATAGCTTTAAGTAGTGTGATAAATTTTGTGATTGTCACTACCAGATTATTTTTGGCTCAGAATGCAAGGTAAAGATATGAGTAATGTAATTAAAAATGTTTGAGAAGGGATTTGGAAGGTCTAATTAAAATCTCTGGTATTTAATTTGTGAAACTAAGACCAGCACTAGTGGGCTTAAACTCCATATCTGTGGAGAAAGGATAAAAGACCAACCTGGAGTTTTTACAGAATCATATGGAGTTTGATCAGACAGGGAGGGATAGGTGGTAAATTTACTATCTATCTGCAAGTGTGATTGCAGAGTAAATCATGTACATGAGTCCAAGCAAGAATGCTAGTGGTGAGAATGTGAAGGAGATCAGTTAGAGCAATAGAAGAGACCAAATTGAGAATATTTGGATTACAGTTTGCATATTCATAGATATAAAACAAAAAAAGAGTAGTGTGTTTATTTTCAAATCTTGAAGACTCCCTTTTTTAAAAACAAGACTATTATACTAAATGAAGTAAAAAGAAAAGCTAGTTTATAGAGGTATGTGGGAATACTTGACAGTCCCACACTCACTATGTATGTTTAATGTGTAGGAGAAACTTGTGGAAAGGTTACCCTGATTTAGAGAGTGATGCATGATGAACTGACAGACCTGAATATCTTTTGCATAGAAGTTATTCACTCACAAGTTGCCATGGGTACCATTTCAGAAGATAAGCATAGAAAGAGACTCATAATGAAGGCTAACAACTGAATCTATAAAGATGACTGTGACTGAATAAAAGTGAGATCTTCTATGGAGGAGGTAAAAGCATGGAACTGATACATGAAATATGTGTTTTGCAAAGTGGTTCTGTATCCAACTGGAATATTAAACTGGACATAGTATAGGTGTTTTATTGGGAATGCTAGGTCTAAAAATCTGCATAAAATGTTAACAAATAAATAAGAAAACAGTAATGATAGAAAACTGAGAGCAGAAATGTGCTTTGCACGAATTTGGAAATATTGCTCTAATGGATGGTTTTGTCAGCTTGCCACAACATAGAATACCTTAGGGAAAGTTTTGATGAGGGAGCGTCTAAATCAGGTTTGCCCATGGAATTCTATAAGACGGACTGTCTGAGCTGCCTTAATTGATGTAGAAAAACCCAGCCAAAAAAATAAATGACAGCATTTCCTAATTTGGGCACTGGACTCTAAAGAAATCTGGCTGAATACTAAGCAAGCTTATATGTATGCTACGTCTGTTCTTGGATGAGATGTGACTAGCTGGCTCCAATTCCAGCCTTGACTCTTGATAGACTTTATCTTGGATTGTAATCCAAAATAAACATTTTCTCTCCCAAATTGCTGTTTGTTGGGGTATTTTATCACAGGAACCGAAATGAAACCAGGATAATGACACAAGAAATTAGCCATAAGGGGTTGAGGGATTTTAAGGATCTCCAACAACAGCTAAGTGTTCTTGATTGTGTTACAAAAGAATGTTTTAAGTCCATTAATGCCATTCACATATTTATAATCAGTTTCTCTACTTGTGTGTGGAAGAAAACAATATGAATTAATGAAGTTGTTAGCAAGAAGACTACCACTGTTCTGGTTTTCAGAGCTGTTGTGTACATGTCCTTATTAGGGTTCTCCAGTGTGGATACCTGTAGTCAAATATTTATCTGTTCTGCCTGACTGGGCCCTCATCCCAGTACTCACACAAAAGCTTATATTAATTATAAACTGTTCAGCCTACATGGCTCAAGCTTATTGCTTGCTAACTCCTTTTACTCTTAAACTAACCCATGATTCTAATCATGTTCAGTCACTTGGCTTGGTACCTTTTTTTCAGTGCAGCATTCTCATCTTCCTTCCTCTGCATGTACTGACATCTCTTTTCTTTTCCTCTTTTAAGAATTCTTCTTGTCTGCTTGTCCTACCTGTTTTTCTTGTCTGCCTAGCCTCTGGCCAATCAGAGTTTTATAAATCAATATTTACAGTTACAAATATTTACAATGTACAAAAGCATGGTCCCACAGCAGCTATCACTGATTTCTACTATTTAAGAGCCCTGCACTCATTCCTTTTGTTGCGTTTCAAATCCACCAAACAATGTGTTAATGAGAATCTGGCTATTCACACAGCTTGTGAAGGTCTTGACAAGATGCTATTCCAATTTACTTGATATGTAAGTAGTTGCCACTCTTATTTATATAAGACTATTCATCTCTGGAAATGTTGACATATTTGAGTTACAGAATTTGCCTTCATTAGAGTAAGGCACAAAAACTAATATACTAGCCTCCTTTGCATGGAAACCCATTGATTTTGTCTCATCTAATCCTACATTGGGGGTTCCACTTTGCTTGGTATTTCTATTCCATGTAGTACCTGAGGGAGTTAGAGAAAAGACTGCTTCTTTGTTCACCTGTCAATAATAGAGGCATGAATGAGAATTCCTGTAAAGAAGCCATATGCATAAAGGCTGACTAAAACTTCAGTGATATAAAGAAGTTAGAATGGTATATATCCAGCACCTATTTGTAATTTATCTTCGGCCCCTAATTAGCTATCTTTTGTCTAAATCTGTGTCAGACCTAACATACTGTTAGTAACAGCTAAATATCCAATAGAATGTATAAACAGACCCCAGTTTTCTACTAATCAAAGGGATAAGAAGGATTTCAGATAGCATCTGGAGACTATAGCTTAGCTTTTTTTTTTTTTTTAATCTTTTGCTCCAGCCTGCCTGTCTGATATTTCTACCAATATATTTGAAGATCATTTTTATGTGTGACTTTTTTTGTCTTGTTACTGTATCTGTTACTGTAAATACTTCATGAAACTATTTCTATGGTAGAACATAAAATTTGAGGTAACCTGAATCTGTGTTCATAGACCATAGTTACTTCTGCATAATTACAGGAAAAAATTATCAAATGTGAGATGTATTTGTGTTTTTGTGATCATGGTTGGAGTCCCTAGAGACTGGCCAATTCTCCCTCTGTGCTTGTTACGGCCTCATCACTGGTCTAGCTCTGGGTTTCTCAATATGGCTGGCTTTCTGTTAATGGATATCTGATAAGGAATTTACCAAATAAAACA
This sequence comes from Sigmodon hispidus, assembly GCA_004025045.1. Lineage (NCBI taxonomy): Eukaryota > Metazoa > Chordata > Mammalia > Rodentia > Cricetidae > Sigmodon > Sigmodon hispidus. The sequence continues at coordinate 594 of PVIH01021549.1, read as the reverse complement.
GAAAAAGTCTATGCTGGTAGTTACTTTACAAGCTGCTGTATTGTTTACTTTTTTATTGCTGTGATAAACATAAACAAAAGAAACTTACAGAATGAGGAAATGTTCATGTTGGCCTACAGGGTAAAGGTCAGTCATGCTAGCAAGCATGTCAGCAGGAGGAGATGCTGATTGTTTATATCTTGAACCATCAACATAAAATAAGATCATTCTTACAACTATTTTCTAGGTAAAATTAAAATTGTACTTGGGCCTGGAGAAATGGCTCAGCAGTTAATGGTGCTTCTAGCTTCTTCAGAGAACCAAGTTTGGTTTCCAACACCCATTTGTGGTAGCCTTCAATTTTCTTTTTTTTTTTCTTTTTTTTTTGTATTTATCAAAAAAAACACAGTAAAAACAATTTAAAATGTGGAAGAGTTAACAATAACTATACAGAGGATAAGAATGATAAGCATAGCTTATCAAGGGTAGAAATACAAATAAGATTGCTACACCTATATTTTCTTTGTGTTCATCTTTCCCTCTGAATTTTTTTTTCCATCCCTGTATATCCTTATTCAAGGTCTCTTCCCCCTCCCAACACATCTGGTCATTTTT
>PVIH01021548.1:0-29472 GCA_004025045.1 Sigmodon hispidus | reverse complement strand
CCTGAGGTTCTTTTGTTGAGTAAAATTATTTTGGCAATCCTGGCTTTCCTGTTATTCCAAATGAAATTGAGTATTGTTCTTTCAAGGTCCAAAAAATATTGTGTTGGGATTTTGATAGTCAGTGCATTGAATCTGTAGATTGCCTTTGGTAGAATTGCCATTTTTACTATGTTGATCCTACCAATCCAGGAACATGGGAAAGCTTTCCATTTTCTGATATCCTCTTCAATTTCAAAAATATGGAACGCTTCACGAATTTGCGTGTCATCCTTGCGCAGGGGCCATGCTAATCTTCTCTGTATCGTTCCAATTTTAGTATATGTGCTGCCGAAACGAGCACAATTTTATTATAATCTTAAAAGAGAAATCTAAAATATTGTTTTCTGGGAACATCCTTATGATATTGTGTTAAGATTCATGTAGATAATAATGCTCCAAATGTATATTTCAGTGTTTAACACAATATCTGTTAAACAAATAAAGAAATGCATAAATGGAAATAATTTATGTGTTTGGAATTTATTAACATGAACAACAAAATATGCCAAGTTGCTTCGTCAAAACTATTAGGTTAGCCTTAAATATTCAGTTATCTTGTTGAAGAAACATTATCTTAACTTTAGAAGTTCCTGCCATTAAGCATCTAATTTGGAAATGAAGAAACTTCTTCTTTGTTGTTTTATGTAAATAGCTAGAGGCCCTTTTTATCCAAACCAGGTTATTGTACAATGAGGACTTATAGTTTATACATTGTAAATATTTCATACTGAATTCCATTGTGCAAATATTTTGTGGAAGGTTAAGAAGGTAAAGTGGTTCCTCCATCTTATACTCCTGCTGAGACCATTTTGGGTTTGGCTAGAATTTGATCTTCTTGATGGAGAATCCCATGGAAAATTAACCAATTCTGTTCTAGGAACCCAAGTTCAAGATGTCCTGGCCAACATATTTGTGAAACTGCAGGCTTGTGTAGAAACCACCTATTCCAGCTAACTGCTTATGTTAGCTTCTGTTAAACTGCTTGCTTGTGCACCTCCTCCATCCACTGCAGATGCCAAGCAAGATACAAGGATGTGTTTTTTTGCCTTCCAAAAACCCTAACACTTGTGTCTTAATACTTTATGTTTCCCAGTTGGCTAGAAGACATACTTTTAGTTGGCTAGAAACTGTATCTGATTGGTCACCTCTGGTGGTCCATTAACAATTTAGCAAATTCAAAAGTATTTCATTTAATCAGTTTCTGATTGAACTACTGAATTTATTACATAAGTTGCAAATGCATTTGAACTAATAGAAATGTACAAGAATCCTGTGTTGGTGAATTTTTTATTAGAATAACAAATACTGAGAGAACTAACTTAGATAAAAGGATGATTTGGTGGTCCCAATTTTGGAGAATTTTAATCCCTGTTTGAGTGGTCCTGTTGCTTTTAGGTCTATGGAAAGAGAAATATAACGATGGAAACATATAGTGAGGTCAATCTTTTCACTTCATGCCGGGGGGAAGTGGGAATGAGGGAGGAAGAAGGGAGAAGGAAGAGGGAAAGGATGAGGGTTGGGATATACAGTTTCCTCAAGGACACACACTATCAGCATCCTAAAACCATGCACATGGCCTCACTTCTACTACCTTTCAATAGTACCAAGCTAAGGACCAAGCCTTTCGTATGCGGATTTTTGCAGATCGTTCTAGATCCAAGCTAGTGCTGACACTGAGTCAAATTGTGTCTGGGATTCTTGAGCCAAGAAAGTGAGCAAGAGCAAAAACATCCCAGTAAGGCACAAACAGTGCCTTTAGGGAAAATGACATCACAGCTGGAAAACAATTACAGTTATTACACAGACGAGGAAGATGAGAAGTAAAATCATTTAAGAAGTTATATTTTGCCTAACACGGAGGGAAAGAGCACGTTTTTATGCTTAAGGACTAGTATATGAAGGCAAAAATCAAACTGCTCACCTGTTGAGGATTTAGAATGGATTCTATTGGCTGATTCTGATGCAGTATTTTTTACTGTATCTTTCAGTTCTGAAAATAAAGAACATAGAAATTTTCACTGTCACTCTTGTTTCTTATCAGTGTTCAGAGAGATGTAACACTTTTACTGTCATTTTGGTAGAACTTGGTTATTTTTGCATGACCGTCTGTCACTAAATGACATTCCTAAATATAATCTTGTGTTCTTCACAATCTAATAACAGAAAAAGAAAAACTCAAACTAAAATACTTGTGTGTTTTATAACTTTGTAGATTTGGAGGGAAAGACAAAGAGACAAGATATAAAGAGATGTGCTTTAAATATTGAATTGCAAGTGAGGAACTATAAGAATCTAACATTTACAAACTCACTGCTGTTTAAAAGATGGAAAATTTTAATTTTTTGTCAAGTTTTCTAAACTATGCATAGTTACTTGATTTTATTGTCTTTATATGGCACTGTTTTAACAGTGTTGTACATGAAATGCTACTTAGGGTTTTTTTCTAATAAATAATTATCTAGTAATTCCTTGTCATAGAAGCACTTAGAAGTGACATATTAAAAAAGATAAACCAAAGTCTCAAGTAATTTTACCACCTACTGAAATTTCTTTGATAACTTTCTACAGACTTTATAAAAAAATTTACTCTTTCTTGGAACTCTACTTCTATTCACCTTAGATACAGAGAACAAAGAGAGACCAAAGTAAGAATTCTGTCGGAGTCTGCCTTAGTGAACAGTGAGTTTAACTGGTCATACTTATAGGAGCACAGGTGAATCTGGTAGAGGCATCACTGAAAACCATCCCAGCATGGGTGGCAGCTCATGAAAGCTGTGTTACTGGTTCTCCTGGACAACCTTCAAGTCACCTGTAGCACCAGAGATATTTCTGGAATTCTACTTGGTCTTATAATAAGTGGAACCAGATACTGGAGAAAAGCTAAACAATCAAAGAAACAGAGAAACGAGCCACAGCCAGTTCTCACCTCGCCAACTCCTCAACCTGTCTTCACAAATCCCCCAGACTGAATTCTTTGAGTCCTTAGCCGAAAGGATATGGAAGTACAGTGGAATGACTGAATTCCTGCCTCCTCTTGCTCCACTCAACTATATCACTCCCTCATGCAAATTTCCTAATGCTAGGGCTAAAGGTGTGTGCCACCATCACCTGGCTCTGTTTGGTCTTGAATTCACAGACATACAGAGGATCTCTGCCTCCCAAGTGCTGGGAATAAAGGCATGGGTCACCACTTTTTTGACCTTCATGGTTGTATCTGTGTGTGGCTTGGCTGTACACTGATTTTTTTTTTTTTTTTTTTTTTTTTTACTTTCATGGTTGTATCTGTGTGTGGCTTGGCTGTACACTGATTTTTCAGGCAGACTTTATTAGGTACACAGTACATCACTGTAGGGAGCTGCGTTGTACCACGCCCTAAAGGTGACGCTGGTTTCCGCCTTCCACCTTTCTTGATGGTGAGTGCTCTCGGGAGTAGACAACTCCTTATTGGCTGTAGGTGAGGATGGTGGCTTGCTTCCGGCGCCTGGGGACCTATGGGCAATGTCCACATGGCTTACCGGGATTGGAAGCCCAGAGGGTATTTAGCCACAAGCGGACTTCCCCCCGGGGTCGTTCGTCTTTTGTGAGAGAGTGTGTGAGAGAGTGAGTCGTCATACGTCTGAGAGTGAGAGTAAGAGTGAGTGAGTGAGAGATAAGAAGATAATTAAAGGCCCGAATAAACTGCAAAGAGAAGGATCCAGTGTTGCGTGCTCCTTGCGGGACGAGGTGGCGCGCGACACATCACCACACAGAGAGGCCCTCCTCCTCTTGAAATTGTCACAGTCCATATACCCTACAGGAGACATCTGCTAAATTGTGAAGGATACTTTTGAATAAATGAGTCTTGTGTTGCTTTTTCCTTCCCTATAGGAGGAGATGTTTTGATCTGGAGGGAATAGCTACCCAATATCCTGGTCTTGAGGAATGATGTTTGAGAAGTCATCATAACATTTGAAATTCTTCAAGGAATATAAATTTGATAAAAAGAAAGTATAGAAAAATACATACACTTTGCTCAATTTTTGCTATGTCTAAACACTTTTCTAAACAAGGGTCCAAGAGAAGAGTAATCTGGACAAGCAGAAAACTTTTGGACATTTACCACCTTAATCTATGTTCAAACCATAGAAAGATGCTACTCTATGGTGTATTCTCATAGTTTGTCCCAATAGGGACCAATCTGTCAGCCTAACTCAGGAATAAGGCAGGCTCAAGAAGAAAGGAGAAGGCAGATGAAGTTTTAAAATGATTTGAATTAAAAATAACTGGAAATATTTCAATTTAGAGAAAAGTCATGGATCTAAGAGTTTAAGAGCTCAAAAAAGGTTAAAATCAATAAATATATAAAAGTGTGAATGATAAAGATGATAGACATAGATGGATGATAAATAGATAAATAATAGAACACTTGTATAAATGTCTTTAAATATTAATACCACCTTCATATTTTTTCTGAATGCTTTAGCAGAGATTATTTCCAACTTGTCCAAGTTGTGGAGCAATCAGTGCTAAAACTTAAGTAGTCATTATAGTGTAAACTACAGAGTAAAATTTTATTATAGATTTTCCAATAAAAAGCAAAGGATTAATATTGGTTAATTTAGTCCTCAAGATTAGATTCATGTGTTTCCTCTCTGTAGGAATACTTTCTATTTGAACCCAGGTCTTGGACAATGAGAAATAAACATCACATCATGACACATCGCACAAGGAGGTCCCAGTACACACCCACCTACCTGAAAATACTGCTTGGGTGTGCGTGAACTCCCTTCAACATCCTACCTCTGGTCATTCACAGAGACTGGACTTCAATCAACATGATCTGCTGCAGGGGTACAGCCCATGTGGTGCAGTTAACACAGGGTAGAGAGACATAAGATTGTTGTTTTACCTCAGAGCTTTGGGATTGTGTTAGTAGAGTGAAAAACTGTTCCCAGATTCACTGTTATGACAGGGAAATGCTGACTGTTACATTATGACAAAACAGAAGCAAAAAAGTAACAAAAAGTGGATAACATTGTGTAAAACCACAGTAAATATAATTTACAACTTTTCTAGAGTCTTAAATCACCTGTTGATTATGATTTGTTAACAAGGATTATGTAATTTCTGTAAATTTATTTTTGTTACTATTGAATAATGATAATTATAAGAGAAAACATCATGTTAAATACCTTTCATTAATAGCAAACAGAAAAATCTGGTAGTTTGAAAATCGTATATATAGTAATATTTAACTCATTTGGAAGATAAGTTTAGAGTAATGAACTGTGAATTAAAGTAACACAATTTAGATAAATAAAAATTGTAAAAAATGTCAATTCCATTGTAGACATTATTAATTCTAATTTAGCTTTGCTATGATAACCAAATGTTTAATTTTAAACGTGACAGAAAATCAATAAACATTGGCTTTTAAGTAGCCAGTCATATTTGAGTTCTTAATCCATGATCAAATGACTTCTGTTTTAAATTTAAACTTGTTTTCAGAAACAGATGTTTCAAATTAACAACTATTTTGAAATGTTTTATCCCCCTAATATGTTTCTCAGACTTTCTGAAAGATAATGACTTGGAACCCAACAGCATTAGACTCTGGAGAAATTCTGTGTTGACTTAGTCTTTTCTGTGTAGAGATAGTTTTATCTAAGAAAATGATAAATGAACTGTGACACTTGGAATATAATTGCACCAGTAATCTCATAGGGAGTGGCATTATTAGGAGGTGTGGCTTGTTGGGGTAGATGTGGTCTTGTACCATTGTAGGGTCAGGCTTTGGGGCCTTTTTCTCAAGCTTCACTCAGTATAACAGTCGCTTCACTTCATGTTGCCTGCAAAACGTAAGACACACGGCTATTTCTCCAGCACCATGTTTGCTGGCACACTGCTGTTCTCCCCTCCCATGATGATAATGGACTGAACTTTTGTGACTGTAAGCTAGCCACCTCAATTAAATGTCTTCCTGTGTAAGAGTTGCCATGGTCATGGTGCCTCTTCATAGCAATAAAAACATTAGCTAAGGCACCAACCCTGTCAAGTAAAAGCTGTAAAGAGATATCAGGGGAGAATCAGTTGGATTGTGGCAGCTATGCGGTCTTGACCTGGTGCAGTGGGACATGAAGCTCAAGACCAGAAGCTGATAAATCTCTGGAAAGAAAGTTCTTTTTCAAGATAGAGGAAAACACCAAGAAAAGAGTATCAAGTATAGTGTTGTTCATAGTAGGTCATCACTTGGTAAACGATTTCAGCTTTGAAATAGTATTACTTCTTACACATACTCAAATTCGAATTGTAACTTAGAAACGCAATTACTTTGTTGAAAACTAATAATTTTCTGCTAATCAACAACTTCTACTAGACAAGACAAGCAATTCATCATTTTAGCAAATAATATTTATTAAAATGAGTATTTTGGGTTTCAAAAACTATAAAGGGCTTTTTGATACAGTATTCTATAAAGCAAAGCCACACCTCACATGAAATTTGTATAGCATTCCATGCATAGATGTAAAGAAAGATGAATGTAGAAAAACACACAATAAAGTGTCAGATGTTACAAGAGCCAAGAGAAGTAAAACTTTAATACAATGTCTTCATTTCTAAATAAAGAAACTGATATAGAAAGACACTTTTCCAAGTGACACAGTAAAAATGGTAGATTCTACCCTTAAAAATTGTTCCTTGGTACCCTAAATTAGACCAAGTTCTTAACACTTTCATTGTTTCTTTTAGCTAGTAGTAGCATTAAAATCTCAGAATTCAGGGCAGGAGAGATGGCTCAGCAGTACAGAGCACTGGTTGCTCTTTTAGAGAGCCTGGGTTTGAATTCAAGCACTCACATGGCAGCTCACATCCACCTGTAACTCTAGTTTCAAGGGATCCAGATGCTGTCTTTTGACCTTCATGGGCACTAGCAGGCACAGACCTATATGCAGGCAAAACACACATACACAATTATTTAATTAATAAATTTAAAAAGAATTTTGAAGCTTTTTACTTCTGCACATTTTTCTCACCAAAAGTATTCTGTGTGCAGCATATTGCATTATAAATTCATCTGTGAGGTCAGTAATTTTAGTAAATAATTAAATATACACATAGACACACAGTGAGAAAAAAGAAGGAATACTATGAAATTAGGTTCTATTTGGGCAAGGGAAAAAGCCAAGTAGCATTCATTAAGAAAAAAAGGAAAGCTATTTATTTTGGCAAAAGTCCTTAGCAGTTTAAAAGTAACATCCTGTAGAAATCATTTTATATTATATATGCATTGTTTGGTGATTTCTCCTCCCTCTTTCCTCTTCTCCCTTCCTCCTCTCTTTGATTCTTCTTCCTTTTCCCAAATACTCCCCTTGCTTCCATAGAGCATATATTTCATTACCACATCTTTCATCCATCTCCTCCTTTTAGGCCTTTTCCTTGTCCTCCTAGTATTCTGAGATTATGCCATATGCAATATACATACATATGAGTATACAATCATGTGTATGTTGTAAATATAGATTCTGTATATGAAAGAACACTTGATATTTTGTCTTTTTGACACTGCTTTATTTCTTTTAACATAATGATCTGTTTCATGCATTTTCTTTCCAATGCCACAATTTCATTCTCCATAGCTGAATGAATTATATTGTGCATGAGTACCATATTTATTTATCTATTGATGGATGTCTAGGCTGGTTGGCTTCCTTGACCATTGTGAATAGTTGTTACACAACAATCTGATTGTGCAAGTATAGTAAGCAGACACAGAATACTTTGGATATATATCCAAAAGGTATATCCTAATCATATGGTAGATATTTTCAGTCTTTTGAGAATTTTCCATGACAGTTACTGTAGTGAGCCAGTGTATAGTCCTATCAGTAGTGGATAACATTTTCACTGCACTAGGTTTTCATACCACCCTCTAGCGGTGCTCAATTCCAGTTATGTCTCTCAGCATTCTCTCCTTTTATCTGATGTCCCTCTCAACACCTGATTCCTCCCTCATCTGTCCCCAACTGCCCCACACTCCACCCATAAAATTTGTTCTATTTCTGCTTCCCAGGGAGATCTATGACCCCCATACCCCTCTTCTTTACTGAACCTCTTTGCATGTGCAGGTTGTAGTTTCTTTATCATTTACCTATGAGTTAATATCCTCTTATAAGTGAGTAGAGACCATATTTGTCTTTTTGGACCAGAGTTAACTTACTCGGGATGATTTTCTTTCTAGTTTCATACATTTGCTACAAATTATGTTATGTAATTTTTTAACAGCTGAGTAATACTACATTGTATAAATGTACCACATTTTGTTTATCCATTCTTCTGCTGAAAGACACTTAGCTTGCTTCTAGTTTCTGGTTGTTGTAAATAAAGCTGCAGTGAACACAATAGAGCAAGGGTCCTTGTGATAAAATAGAGCATCATTAAGGGATATTTATATTTTTTGGTCAAAGTATTTCCGTAATGGAGAAGTTTTCTTGTATAAAGTTTAGCACAGTTTCTGTGAATTAATAATATTCTTGCATTTACCAGTTGATATGCATCTCAGTAACTAACATGAATAGTAATAAAAAGCATTTATGTTGTTCCCAAATTATCAACAAATTTTAATTTTTAGTTAGAATATTTTTTGACATAAAAATAAATGCTTAGTAGTATTTTACCAACAGGAAAACTCATTCAAGAGTAAATATAGTAAGTAAAGGCATATTATAATTTCATAAATAACACAAGTTGCATGATAGTAATGGTTGCTACTTCTTCCTGTTTTGTGACTTTGAGAAATAATACTAGTAATTTCTAATAACATTTGTAAAGTGACTTCCCATGGAGTATACTTCACATTAGAACAGAATACTGCATAGGCTGTGCATATACATTTCTCTTTGGACATTTTCTAAGAAATTAAATTATTCTTTCTCTTTGAATTCTACTCCATATCTCATTATGTATATATTTAAAAACCCCAAGTCATAAATAATGGGATGTCTTCCACTTATTTTATTGGTTATCAATTTACATTTAATTTGCTAGTGTTAAAACTTTTCTATGGTTATTTGGTACAATGCCATGCTCTGTTGAGTTCTGTGAGTCATTCAAGTTGACTTTTTCTAATATAACAATATCATGTATCTATAAATATTTCTGGAAACAGACATAGCTGTGAAAGCAATTTAGTGACACCTAGTCAGTGAATTGTGCAGTTTCTATGAGGCTACAGGGAAAAAAAGCAAGAGAAGAGAAGGAGGAGGTCAGGGTTTGCAGAGTCATTTCTCCAAAGCTATTATTTCCCATCAGAGTTTGGAAAGAAATACCCTGCAATTTTCAAGTTGTAGGCCAACAAACTGCTAAAACAAGTTTTAATTTTGACCATGCATAAAAACTTCAACATTGTGTGAATCAATTTAAGAGTCTCAAGTGAAATTCAAATACTGGGAAGAATTAACTTTTCTGGAGATTGTTTTTCCCCCAGAGTTTACCAATTTACAGAAGAAAATGTTCTCAACTGTATTTTCTCTCTCATTTATGGAGAAAAGATTCTTGTCATTTGTTATGACTTGTTCTTTTCTGGGCAAAACTTCTTATTAATTTTATACTATGAAAAAACAGGTGGAGTATACTTGAATCATAGCATATGAGAGCATTCAGTCCAAGGGGACTACCCTGACGTAATCCCCCTAGATAGAAAATGCTACAAACATCCAGATAAACACTCTTAACTCTTATGCTTGTTTCTTTCATTGTGTTGAGTTAATTAGGATGCTGTTCTGAGGAAATGAAATCATCTTACCACAAGCAGCACCATCTACCTTTCCTACTTTACTACTTTTGCCTAATTTTGATCTCAAGACATGATTTTTATTAATAATTTAGCTCTCGCAAGCATTCCCTGAGGTGGCTCACAATTACCACATCATTCTTCTTGATGAGGTAGTCTTTTTTCTTTGAGATATTAGGAATCTAGTTCCTAGGGGCATAGAGTCAGAGGTGACCAGCAGATGATCATCTCTGCATGTTTCTAGTTACCACTTTGATAGGTTTTAAGTTAGCTTTTATAAATATTATATATGAATACTGCATTTACTGATTTCCCCCTTTTTTCCTCTTTCCAATTCCCTCCCAATCCTTATCAAATATATGTTCTTTTATTTTTAATTATAATTTGGGTGTATGTGTGTGTTTCTACTTATAAGTTGCTGAGATAATTTAGTGCTATTTATGTAGTTTTAGGATTGTCCTCTTGTTATTGGCTAACCTGTCTGGGGACTCATCTTTGAAGAAAACTCATTTTCCTTCTCCCAGCAACCATCTAATAGAAATAATTTATGGATAAAATCTTTTTCTTTCACTTCCACCGTGTTTCAGTCAGTTCAGGTTAGATGATAGCTGTTGCCCTTCTTCTTAAATACAACCCAGAAGAGCTCATCATACCAATCACAAATAGCTTCACATTTTCTCCCCTTCTTTGTCATTTTAAAAAATCTCCTCAAAAGTAGAAGGGTTCTGTTTGGAACTGCTTTGTGCATTTGATTTCTTTAGTCAGTTTTTAATGTGAGAAGAAAATTATCCCATGCATTAATCCATCCTCCAACATACCTAAGATGCTTTGTCTTTTAGATGCTAAAGTGAATTTGAGGAGACACAAGGCCTCATCCCTACACTGAGAATTACAGGCAGCTAAAGAATGCTGATAATGGGAGAAACTGTCTCCCCTAAAGACAATCTCACCAATTGATTGTCCAGTACCAAATGATTAGCCCTGAAAAAATACAAGTGGTATTATACAGACTGAGCAGGTTCTATCTGTATATTTAGAAATATATACATATATACATATATGTATATAACAATGGTTAATAAATTTAAAAGAGAGCAAGAAGGGATATGCAGGGAAAAGTGATGGAAATTTTATATTATAATTTCAAAAAATAAAATGATTAAAACATGTTTGTCTTTCATATTTAAGATCATGAGTGAATTAGTAAGCCAGTTTTACATTTTCAATTTTCTACAATCCTCCTTTTAACTTTATGAAAATAAAAACCCTGGCTGCTAACTGGGTATAATTTGTTAGTACTATAGAAAATATTTTATGGCCTTTTATTCACTCTTTTTACAAAGTATCATCTGCCTAATTCTTCCTTTGCATTACCAAGATTAATTTACAAAATAATGCTAAAATTCTAAAATGAGAATTTATTGAAATAAGTAGTTATCCATTAATAGAAGAACACCATTGGGTCTACTAATGTCTAGATTTATAACTGATATCTACAACTTTTTTTGAGAATTTTATTACAAACACAACATATATATAAAATTTCATTCTCTCTCTCTCGAGAGGGTTTCTCTGTGTTGCTCTGGCTTGCCCTCTGTAGACCAGACTGGCCTCTAACTCATAGTGATTTGCCTGCCTCCACCTTTCCAGACAGAGTGCTGGAATTAAAGATGTATGGCACCATCACTCAGCTTTATTATGTTTGATCACATATTTCCTCTCCCTCAATTCTTCCCAGACCCTTCCCTCCCCCTTGCTTCCTATGTTCTCAATGTCATGTTTTATCTCTCTTAAAACAAAAAGACAAAAATAAGACCAACACACACACACACACACACACACACACAAAACCCCTATGTGTTTTTTATTTGTATTGGTCAAAAGCTACTGAACGTTTACCATGGAGTGAGGTTGTTATTCCTGGTGTTTCTCAATTGAAGGGAAGTGACTTTCTACACCATGGCTTATGAGTGGGTTTCTGGACGGGGCCAGGACTTCATGTGCGCTTGCCCTTCTCCTGCTGGGATTTTGTCTAGCTTGAATTTAGACATGCTGTCACAGTCTCTGTGAATTCATCTGGACATCCTCCCTTTTGTGTCAGAAAAACACTGCCTTCCTAACATTATTTACCACCTCAGAGTCTTATGATCTCCATGCATAATTTCATGAAACTGTATTCTAAAACATTTACAGAGTAGCTTTCACAAGTAAATAGTAATACCTTTTTAAAAATACTTGAGACACCAGCCATGTTCTAAGTGATTTTAAGTGAGCCTTGCTGCTAATGACCCTGTAATTCTTCAGGGCATGCCTTTCTTCTAAAGCAAACTTTCAGGAATAATAAGCCATCCTACCTTTTCTGGTCTAACTCTTTTATTTATCTTTGCAGAAAAACTTCCGTTTCTGATGCACTGAAACTTCAATTATCATCAGCAATCTAAGAACAGGGAAATGCCAAGGGACCATTGGTATTCTTGACCTTTACCCCTTCTCTTGTGACCTTTGACATCATCTAGTATCTTAATCCTTGAAGAACTCTGAAGTTAGTGACATCGTTCTTTTCTGTCCTGTGTCTTGTAATCTCCTACTTATTCTACACATACCAGTGTTTTGCAAATAGCATTCTAAGCTTCCTAGATTGATTCCTATACATGTTTTCAATGCTAATGAACCAATACCAACCAAATATATATCTTTAGTCCAGATATAATTGCTAAACCACAAAAGACTAGTGGACTTCTTTATTGTAAACTGGAATCCACTTAAGCGTGACATTGACAAACTTGATTTCTTCCAAATTTGCCTACATACATATAATTATGATGTGTGCATGTGTGTGTGTGTGTGTACGTATCTGACTCATATGCATATATATGACTCCATAGGTGGTCATATAAACTTATCTTCATCTCAAATAAATAAAATTCCTAGAATTTTTCTTACTGTTTATATTTACTACCCAAATTAAGTAATTTATACATATTTTGTTTTTCTTTTGATATTTCTTTCAACTGTTTCAAGCTATTACTTTTAAAATTATAAAAACTCAGATTTATTAAGGTTTCAAAACCAGTAGAAAACTTTGAAAACAAAATATCTATGGAAACATGTAATGATAAAATTGAATTTGTTCTGGTGCCTCAGGAGTGGGAATGGTCCTATTATTATTCATTTTCTGTCTCTCTTACCTTCTACTGGACTTCTGAGATACTTTTGTGAAAACATAAGTTAAGAAGCAACATTTTCAAGAATTTGTCAAAGTGATAATTATAATTGTAATAATAACTTCTCAAGTGAAAGAAGCTAGATTCCAAAAAGTCTAAACACTATTCCATTACTTTATTGGAGATTCTAGAGAAGACAAAATGTTAAGGATATATAACCCCATTTTGGTTGCCAGGCTTTAGGAAAGGAAGGAAGTGATTACAAAATCCTACAATACAATTTTTTAGGGTGACAGAACTCTGTATATACTACTTCCCTTCTGGGTAGTATAGCCAAATTATTTTTCTTATTGTCACAAAAAGAATTGCAAATAAGAGAAGATTCTTGTCCCCCTAGACTCAATCCTTCAATGTAGTCCCCAGTGCTTCAAAAGATCACTAGCTGCATCCTCCCTTCTCCACGGCGCACACCTTCTGTGGACGCCACAGCCATCTGCTCCTAATGTCCCTCCCACAACTCAAACAGATGCTCCCTGCTCAACCACAGGCCATGATGCTGGAAAAACAGGCAGGCAGCCCAGAACCTTCTCTTTCTCTGTTCCCCCGGAACCAATCACCTGGTCTCATTCCTAGTGCTCCAGCACAACATCAACTACAGCCTCTCTTTTCCCCAGCTCACATCTTCTATGGATCCCACAGAATATCCCCTCCTAACCTCCTTCCCTTGTGTGTCACTATATCAAAACCCCCAACACCAGCAGGCATTGCAAGTGGACACCTGAGAAGGCCAGGAAAACAGGCAACACACAGCCATTACACTCTCCAAAAACCCAGAGAAGAAATAGAAGCCAAGAAAGAAAACACCTACAGAACAACAACAAAAACAAACAAAATTCCAGAAATCAGTACCTAGACCTATAACCACCCCAAACCCAAATGCATAGATACTAATATAAGAACAAAATCTATAACACCAGACAATATGTCTCCATTAGATCCCAGAAATCCACCACAACAGACCCTCAATATTCCAATATGACTGAAGCACAAGAAAAGCAAAAGAAAAAATAAAACTGTCTTCATAAAACTGATAAAGGCATTTAAAGGAAAAATTAACAAATTCCTTAAGGAAATGCAAGAAGACACAAGCAAACAGTGTGAGGAAGTGAAGAGATCCCATAAGAAATCTAGATAAATAAAAACAGTAGAAGGAAATGAATAAAACTAATGAAGACCTGAAAATAGAAATAGAGTTATTTAAAAACATAAACTTAGGGAATTCTAGAAATGAAATTTTAAGATTTCCAGCAGAAACTAGAGAAACGAGTTTCCCCAGTAGAATACAGAGACGCAAGGGAGATCTCAAGTGCAGAAGAAATGGATATAGATTAACAGAACAGATGTGAAGATATATCCCTTTTTCTGCTACATCCAAGAAACAAACCAAAACATCAAGGATAGACATTAATTCAGGGTAAAGGTTTGGGAAAGATATTACAAGCAAATGGATCCAAGAAGAAAACTAGTGTAGCCAATTTAACATCTATCAAAATAGACTTCAAACCAAAAGTAATCAAAAGAGATAGGATGGACATTACATACTTATCAAAGGATAAAACCACCAAGATGACATTTTAATTCTTATGCCCCAAATACCAGAGCACTCATATTTGTAAAAGAAACATTTTTAAAGGTTAAATCACCTATTGATCCCACACATATACCTGGTAGTGTGAGACTTCAGTGCCCCACTCTCAATAATAGACATATTATCCTGGCAAAAAGTAAACAGAGAAAAAAATGGGAGCTAACAGATGTTATAAACAAAGTAGATCCAGCATATACTTATAGAACATATCACCCAAACACCAAAGAAAATACCTTCTTCTCAGCACTCAAGAAACTTTCTCCAAAACTGACCATATACTTTGACACAAAGCAGGTCTCAACAGATACCAAAAAATGGAAACAAATCCTTGCATCCTATTAGACCACCACGGATTAAAGCTGAATATCAACAACAACAAAATTAACACACAACATACAAACTCGTGGATACTGATCAACTGCGTAGGGAATTAAAAATGGATCAAGACAGAAATAGAGAACAAGATTAAAGACTTTCAAGTCTTTCAAGTAAAAATGAATACATAGCATGCCCAAACTTAGGAGACACAAGGAAAGCAATGCTTAGAAGAAAGTTCATAGCACTGAATGTCTACTTAAAAAATTAGAACAATGTCAAACTAGGTATTAAAGAGCACACATGAGTGCGCTGGAACAAAAATTACTAATCACAGCCAAGAGAAGTAGATGGCAAGAAATAATCAAGCTGGGGACTGAAATTAATAAAATGGGAACAAAGAGAACAATACAAAGAATACAAAACAAAGAGCTAATTGTTGAGAAAATCAGGTTAGACAAACTTTGTCCAAACTAAATAAAAAACAGAAAGAAAATATCCAAATGAACAAAATCAGACAGGTAAGGGTGGCTTAATCATAGACTATGGTGAAATCCAGAGAATCACAAAGACATCCTTTAAAATCCTGTACTTTACCAAATTGCAAAATCTGAAAGAAATGGATAGCTTTCTCAATAGGCACCACTTACCAAAGTTAAATTAAGATCAGAATAGACCTGTAACCACCATGGAAGTAAAAGCACTAAAACTCTTCTAACCAAAAACAAACAAACAAATAACAACAACAAAACAGCCTGGGGCCAGATGGTTAATGCCTTTATCTCTCAAATTTTTCCATAAAAAGAAATAAAATGAATATTGTCCAATTCATTTTATGAGGCCACAATTACCCTGATACCCAAACCACATAAAGATTCAACGAAGAAAAGGAATTGCAGACTAATTTTCTTTATGAACATATGTGCAAAAATACTCAGTAAAATACTAGTAAACAATGATCAATTAGGCCTCATCTTAGAAATGCAAGGATTGTTCAATATATGAAAATTAGTAAATGTAATTCACAAATAAACAAAATGAAAGAAGAAAATCCCACATAATCATTTTATTAGATGCAGAAAAGGCCTTTTAAAAAAATCCAAATCTCCTTTATGGTAAACAAAAATCTTGATGATATTAGGCATACAAGGAATATACCTAAATTTAATAAAGGCAATTTATAGCAAGCCTATAACCAAAATCAAAATAAATGGAGAGAAATCAAAGCAAATTTATTAAAATCAGGAATAAGACAAGGCTATCCATTCTTGCCATATCTACTAACAGAGTACTTGAAGTTGTAGCTAGAGCATTAAAACAACTAAAGAAGACCAAGAGGTACAAATTGAAAAGAAAGACATCAAACTATAGTTGTATACAGATGATATGATAGTATATATATGACCCTTAAAATTCCACCAGGAAACTCCTACAGCTATGAACATTTTCATCAAAGTGGCTGGATACAAGATAAACTTTTAAAAAGAAAAAATTAGTAGCCCTTCTATATACAAATGACAAACAGACTGTGAAAGAAATTAGGGAAACAATATCCTTCTTAATAACTTCAAATAATATAAAATATTTTGGATTAACTCTAAACAAGCAAGTAAAAGATTTGAATGATAAAACTTGAAGTCTTTGAAGAAGCCATCAGAAGATGAAAAGATCTCCCATGCTCATGAATCAGTAGGATTGACATAGTTACAAAGACCATTGTACCAAAATCAATTACAGAGTCAATACAATCCCCATCAAAACTCCAACATGGCTCTTCATAGACCATGAAAGAACAAGTCTCAACTTCATATGAAAAACAAAAGTTCTAGGGTCGCTAAAACAATCTCAAATGCTAAGAAAAATGTTGGAGGTGTCATCATCTCTGATTTCAAGGTGTAAATTAGAGCTATAGTAATAAGAAATGTATGGTATTGGTATAAAAATAAGCAAGTTTATCAACAAAATCTAATTCAAGGCCTAGACATAAATTCACACACCTATGAATATCTGATTTTTAATGAAGAAGCCAGAAATACACACTGAGAAAAAAAAGACATTATCTTTTTAACTTATTTATTTATTTAAAAATCTTATTTTCTTTTCACATGTCAACAATAGTTCCTCCTCCATCCCCTTCTCCTACTCACTCCTCATCTTTTCTTTTCCTCACCTCCCATGGGGAGTCAACAAAGAAAACACAGCATTTTCATCAGATGGTGCTGGTCAAACTGGATGTCAACAAATAAAACCATACAATAAAACTACAAATAAAACCATGGTGCAAAAAAGTCTCAATTCCACGTGGATCAAATACCTCAACATATAAGCATATACATTCAATCTGATAGAATCAAAATTAGGAAATAGTCTTGAACTCCTTGGCAATGGAGTAGACTTTCTAAACAGAGCACTGATATGGCAGACACTAAGATCAACAGTTAATAAATTGGATCTCATGAAGCTAAAGTACTTCAGTAAAGCAAAGGACATTGTCAATAAGACAAAGCAGCAGTCTATAAAATTAGAAAAGATGTTACTAGCTTCATACGTGATAAAGGAATAATATTCAAAATTTATGAGGAACTCAAGAAACTCGACATTAAAGTCAAACAAATAATATAATTAAAAAATAGGGTACAGATCCAAACAAAATTATCAACAGAGAAATATCAAATGACTGAGAAATACTAAAAGAAATGTTCAGTTTTCTTAGCCATAAAGTAATTATAAATCAAAACCATCTTGAGATTCTACCTTCACCTGCCAAAATAGCTAAGATCAAAACCACAAGTAACAGCTCATACTGATAAGGATGTGGAGCAAGGGGAATACTCTTCCATTGCTGGTGCGAGTGCAAACTTGCGAAGATAGTGTGGAAATTAACATCGTGGTTTCTCAGAAAGTTTCAGATTGATCTACCTCAAGATCCAGCTATACCACTCTTAGACTTATTCTCAAAGAATGCTTCATCCTATGCTGAACTATATTCATAGCAGCTTTTTTTTTCATTTTTTTTATTTAAAAAATTTTTTCCATATCTACCACTGCTCCCTTCCTTTCCTTCATCCCAGTCCCTCCCAATCTTTCCTTAGCCTCCACACACTCCATCCCCCATCCATTCCCCAAGAAGGGCAAGAAGTCCCGATGCTGGTCAATTCAATCTGGCATATTCAGGTGAGGTAGGTCTGAGTTCCTCATCCCAGTATTATGGCTGAGTTAGGTGTTCCTCTGTAGGGAATGGGTTCTTAAATGTCAGTTCATGCACCCAGGAACATACTGAGGCTCCACAAACTGCCCATGCTATTTGATAGATATCTACCTTTGGAGGATTTAGTTCCTTTTCATGAGGGTTTCTCAGTGATTACTCCAGGAGTCAGTGAGCTCCCAATAGTTCAGGTCAGCTGCCTCTGTAGGTCTCCTCCTCATGATCCTAATCCCTTTGCTTATATCCTCTCTTTTCTCTATCTCTTCAGCTTAACAGGGGGGCTCCACCTGGTGCTTAGCTATGGATTTCTTCTTCTGCCTCTCTCCATTGCTAGATGAAAGTTCTCTTAGTCTGATGGGTGCAGAGCACAGCTTTATTTGTACTAGTTAGATACTGGAAACTATCCAGTTGTTCCTCATTTATGAATGGATAAATAAAATGTGGTAGGTTTATACAATAAAGTATTACTCAACTCTTAATAACAATGATATCATGAAAATTTCAGGCAAATGGATAAAACTAAAGATAAAAAAATCATCTCAAGTGAGATAATCTAGACCCAGAGAGACAAATATGGTATGTATTCACCTATTTGCTGATATTATCTGTTAAGCAGATGATAACAAATCAACAATCTGTTAGATGGTAAGGTAAGAGAATTATAGGTGGAAGCATGGATCTTCCTGGGAAGGAAAAATATAATAGATTTGTATACTTATATGTAAAATACAGGCAGGTAGTGATGGGAGGGGGAGAAAACAGGTGTGTGTTTGGGTTTTGAAATGGGATGGAGAGAGAGAGAGCTGGGAAAGATGGCTGGAATTGGGGAGCTTTTAGAGGGTGGTGTGGAAACCTGGAAATTTCTAGAACCTATGAAAGTAATTGTAATCAGAAGTTTCTCAGTTCCACCTAGCCTCAAGATCCAGACCCACAGCTTCTTAGCCCCAAATAATCACACAGAGGCTTATATTAATTACAAACTACTTGGCCAATGGCTGAGGCTTATTACTTGCTAACTTTTACTCTTAAACTAACCCATGATTTATATTCATATTTAGCCATGTGGTTTGGTGCAGCATTCTTATCTTCTTTCTTCTGGTGTCTGCTGCTCTGATCTTCTACTTTCCAGAATTATCCTCATTTGGTTGCTCTGCCTCTATTTCCTGTCCAGCTTCTGGCCAATCAGCATTTTATTAAACCAATATTTACAGTGTCAGATTTGTACACTGTACAAAAGCATAGTTCCACATCAAGTAATCCTATGAAGACCTTTAGTAATAGGGGAAAGAGAGTCTGAACTGGCCATCTCTTATAGCCAGGTAAGGCTTTCAATGGAGGGATTGGGTTGCATTCAATTGAGTTATTGACCAAGGAAGTCCCATGGAAATACCTGACAATGGAGACTGATACTAAAACAAAGAATTGCTCTTCACAAACTGACTTTGGGCCCCCATTGCCAAAGACACTATCTGCACAAGACACTGAACATGAAGAAGTCAAGCTTGTGCCTACATAGAGCCTTGATCCCTTCATTCTAGACTCATTGGTGTGGGACAGTACTCTAAAGGCAACCAAAAGAGAAGTGTAGATACCAACCCAGCCACAAAATCTTTGACTTAAAATCTGTCCTGTTTGCAAAATATCCTAGGACAATGGTAGCACAGAACTTGTGGAAATAGCCAAACAATGTCTAATTTGATCTAGGGCCCATTTGGCAAGGAGGAACGCATATTAAACACTGCTTAGATAATCAAGAACCAGAGGCTAGATAGCCCAGAGATATGGTAAAAACCAATCACAACTGTCCTAAAATCAATAGATTGATTCCTAATAATATTCTGATATACTCATAGATCAGTCAGTGCCTTATGCAGTTATCATTAGAGAGGCTTCCTCTGCCAGAAGATGGGTACAGATGCAGAGACCCACAGCTAGACATTATGCGAAGAGAGTCTAAATTGGAAATTTCTATAGAATTCCTCCCCTTAGAGCTCAAAGAATAGGAGGCTAAAATATTTTGAGTCAGAAGGGATGGAGGACAGCAGGAGAACATGGCTCTTTGAATCAACTCAGCAAGGTGCATATAATCTCACAGAGATTTAAGCAGCAAGCAGAGACACTACATAGATCTATAACAGCTCCTCTCTATATATGTTATAGTTACTAGCTTAGTATTTTATGGGACTCTTGACTCTGGGAATGAGTGGGTCTCTGACTTTTGTGCCTGCTCTTGGGACTCTTTTCCTTCTGTTGAGTTGTTTCGTCTGACTTCAATTCAATAGGATTTTCTTTGTTGTTGTTTTCTCTTCATGAAAGACAAAGAGAAACAAGAACTGTCATTTATTATGAGGTGTTCAAGGTTAGACTAGAAAAGGGGCATTAGAGGAGAAACTTGTTAAACAAAATACACAAAAAAATCCTAGAATACCATAGGGTGTAAAATGGTATTGAACCAAGGTTATTTTCTTTATTTTGAGATATGTCTCACAATACTATGTAATGTTATTATTAGTAGAAGCTGGGTCAAGGAAATGAGAGAATATTTTATCCTATAATTTGAAGTCTTTATAATTTAAAAATATTTCAAAATAAAAAGTTGAACAAGAGCTCCAAACATTGATTGCCTGGATTACTGTAATAGCCTCTTTATTGGCCAATCTGTCCTCATTTATCATTCTCTTCATAGTCCCTTTTTCAGTAAAAGGTCTTTTCGAAATACAAATCTGTTCATTTGCTTAAAGCCAAGCAACTCCTCTTTAGAGCTTTCAAATACAGGTCAAATTCATTAATCTATTCTTTCATAAAGGCGAATTTCTTTAAAATGCCAGGATTATTCCTCAGCACACATTTTAGTGCAGTCTTAAGGAATCATTTATCTGGGCTTCCCAGATACTTGACGCTGTTACATAGCTCTGTCTTACCACACATGTTATTTCTTTCCACAAAAATGTTGTGTTGTTTCCTCTTTCTACTTATTCTTCAAGTTAAATCCCATTTAATTTTTGAAACACAGTATAGACTTGACTACTTCTTGATACCACCCACTATATAATTCCTAAGAGGTTTTTTTCTCTTCTCTGTATTCACTTTGCATTTTATGCCAACTTCTACCAAGAAGTGTTTGTGTAGTATTCTGTTACAAGCCCTTTACTTCCCTGCCCTTTTCTCAATGTCAGTGATCATGGCTTCTTTTTTACTCTGTTTAATTGGTATATAATGAACACTGAAGTTCATTCTTTTTTATATATAGTTTTGTGTTTGGACAACTGTATACAGTGACATATACCAACATGAAGGTACAGAACTAAACTTCTTTACTCCAAAGTCCCTCTGCCAGTTTGTAAGGCAACAACAGTTTCCACTCCAAACAATCACATATTTCTACTTGGATCTTCTAATATTGGTCTTTTCAAAAAATATTACTTGAATCATATATAGCCATTAAATATGGATTCTTTTGTGCAGTATAATGTATCTTGGATCTATCCACATTGTTGGTTATTTCAGTAGTTACCTTCACTGTTAAATAGTATTTCATTACATTGGTGTATAATAATTGTATAGCTTATCAGTAAAAGAACTTTTGGCTGTTTGCCATTTTTGTGAATTATTAATAAAATTTCTGTGAATATTTACAGATCAGTCATTGTGAAAATCTAAGTTTTCACTTTTCTGGACAAATAGAGAACTAATTGGTTATACAGAAAATATATATCTTTCTTTAAAAACTATCCAAGCTGTTTTCCAAAATTCGCAACTTTTTGCATTTGACCTAAGCAATACATTATTCTTTATCCTCACCCTCAATTAATTGTCAGCTTTTTAAATTTGGTTTCCTAGGAAATGATCAAATTCAGGACTGAAATTCATAAAATTATAACTAAGAGAACAATACAAAAAATAAATGAAACAAAGAGTTGATTCTTTGAGAAAGTCAACAAGATACACAAACCCTTATCCAAACTAAACAAAAAGCAGAGAGAGAATATCCAAATTAACAAAATCAGAAATGAAAAGGGGAGCATAACAATAGACACCAAAAAAATTCAGAGAATCAATAGGTCATACTTCAAAAACTTGTACTCCACAAAATTGAAAAACTTAAAAGAAATGGACAGCTTTGTGACTGGGTACCACTTTCCAAAATTAAATCAAACCAGATAAATAACCTAAATAGACCTATAACCTTTAAGGAAAGGGAAACAGTTGTCAAAAGTCCCCCAACCAAAACTCTCAAGACCAGATTGTTTCAGCACAGAATTCTACTAGAATTTCAAAGAAAAATTAATACCAATACTCTGCAAATTGTTCCACACAATAGAAACTGAAGGAACATTGCCAAACTCTTTTTATAAGGCTATAGTCATACTGATACCCAAGCTACTCAAAGATGCAACAAAGAAAGAGAATTACACACCAATTTCCCTCATGAACATTGATGTATAAATACTGGATAAAATACTGGCAACCAAATTGAAGAACATATCAAAAAATATCATCCACCATGATCAAATATTTCAGAGATACAGAGATAGTGCAACATATAAAAAATTATCAATGTTATACATCTTATAAACAACCTAAAAAATGATCATTTCATTAGATGTTAAAAAGCCTGTGACAAAATCCAACTCTCCTTCATGATAAAGGCCATGGAGAGATAAGAGATATGGGGAAAAATAGCTAAACATAATAAAGACAATGTACAGCAAGCTAATAGCCAACATCAAATTAAATGGAGAGGAACTCAAAGCAATCCTACTAAAATCAGGAACAAGACAAGACTATCCATTCTCTCCACATCTATCCAATATAGTTATTGAAGTTTTAGCTAAATCAATAAGAGAACCAAAGGAGATTAAGGGGATACAAATTGGAAAAGAAGATATCAAACTATCTCTATTTGCAGATGATATGATAGTATATATATAAGTGACCCCCAAAATTCTACCCAGAAACTCCTACAGCTGATAAATACCTTCAGCAATGTAGATTAACTCAAAAACAATGAATAGCCTCCTATATACAAACTATAAAAGAGCTGGAAAAGAAATCAGAAAAACATAACCTTTTATAACAGATGCAAAAAGCATCAAATATCCTGGGGTAACTCTAACCAAAGAAGTGAAAGACCTGTATGATAAGCACTTTAAGTTATTAAAGAAAAAAATTGAAGAAGATAACAATAATAGAAAGATCTCCTATGCTCCTGCATAGATAGCATCAACATAGTAAAAATGGTAATCTTACCAAGTGTAATTCTCATCAAAATTCCAACACAATTCCTCACAGACCTTGAAAGAGCAATACTCAACTTTATATGAAGAAACAAAACCCAGGATTGCCAAAATAAACTCTGTTCAATAATAGAACTTAGAAAGACCATCCCTGACTATAGAACTACATCTACTATAAAACTACAGTAATAAAAACAGCTTGATACTGGCATAAAGACAGATTTGTCATTACAGAACCTTCATTCAGCAACTAATAGAGGCAGACTCAGAGTTCCATGGGTAAGCACCAGGTTGACCTTCCAGTTCAGCTGAAGAGACGGGGAGGAGAGATTATTTGAGCAAAGAGATCAGGATTATGAGGAGGAGACACACAGAGGTGGCTGACATTGAAATGACAGCTAAGGAGCCTTCGTGGAACAGAACTAAGCCCTCCAAATGCAGATGACAGTCAAATGGCATGGGCAGTTGGTGGAGCTTCTTGCAGTAGGACAAGAATTTATTCCTGGTGCATGAACTGGCTTCTCGGAGTCTATTCCCTAAAGAGGAATGCCTTACTCAGCCATGAAAATGGGGCAAAAGGATTCGTTCCTATCTCAACTGAATATGCCAGACCAAAGAGACTCACCTTGGCAGTCCTTGCCCTTCTTGGGGGAATGGATGGTAGAGATGGAGTTGCAGGATGCTGGAGGAAGACTGGAAGGAGAAGAGGAAGAGGGAGCAATGGTGAGTATGAAAAAATTTTTGTTTTAATAAAGAAGAAAATTGATTTTCTTTAGTGACTAATGATATTGATCATCTTTTCATGAGCTTATTTAAATATTTCTTTTACATGTATATATCTTTTAAGAATCAACCAAACCTTTATCCATTTTGTAAAGCAATATCTGCCTACATTCCACATGAGTTTCTATTTTTTCCTTTTGATATAGACCTTTTCAAAAGATATTTGAAAGAGTCTGAAGTCATTATTCAGAGAGAATGTTGCCATCTTGTGGAGGCTGACATCAACTGGCATCAGCTGTGGGAGGGCTATTGTTATAGAAACCTGGCTAGAACAATAATCAGGATGGTCTAAATTACAAAGACCTACCTTAGCAGGTGGGTAGCTGATCATAGGGCTTTTCAACATTCAAATAGATGAACAGGCTTCCTGATGTAATAAATGAAGACTAGTACTGAATTACCTAATGAGGGATCCTGATCCAGTTACTGTGAGGATCATGACCACAAAACACAAATGGAGAATGTGTAACCATGTAATCCTGAGGCAATACTCCTTAATAACTGGGAATGCTTATGGTAAACCAGTAGAGACCCAAAAGGGACATGTTTGCTAAGTATACTTTAGTATACTTTAACTTTAGTCTGGTTAGAAAAACCCACCTCAATAATGATTTCAGAGACAGAGAATTCAATCACTAAAATATGGAGTTCATGCACAGATAAGGGCCAGCTAGTCCCATAAAAGGTTTTGTTTTGTTTTTACTTTTTTCACTTGAGTAGTTACTTGTTCTTGGAAAAGGCAAGCATCATAAACATAATGTCAAGAGTGTAAGGAAAGAGAAAACTTTGAAATCAACTTTACCTTACCAAGTTTAACACACACTAAGAACCATATTTCAAGGTCCTCTATTTCTTCAACATTCCCAGTTGTCAGGATTCTGAATAGTTTAGCTCATCTGGTTTTTCCCTCTAAAACCTTCTCCCAATCTCCAGTAAGACATGAATGATCTCCTGCTTCTTTGAAATATGCAGATTTGTATTTATAGTACTTGTAAAAAAAGTTTTTCAGCTCAGTGAAAAATCAAACTTGCACTTTTGGCTTGCAGAGGTACAGAAGCTTGGCTTGACATATAATTTGCTATTCTATTGACACACTGTGTGTAACTTTTATTAACACACTGTGTGCAACTTTTATTGACACACTTCATGTAACTTTTAGTGAACCATTAAATCATAGAGCACTATAAACATGCACAAAGGCTGTCACCCACTGTAAATACACTCCTCTTAGAAGCTGTATTTTATCTTAGTAAGTAAATGATTTCACACACCATATTGGTTCTTTCCTGGTTCCTTTTGAGTCATAAATTAGTCTTTAGAAGCTGGCATGCTTCCCACTGTCAGAGTTTACACATTAAATTGTAATTGAGAACATTTCCTTTACCAAGCCGGTAAGATTGAGTTCAGACTTCTAACAGTAAATCAGGCACTAGTAACGCTGTTGAAATTATGACCTAGAATAAACAAGATAGATGGTTAAATTTCCTTTTTAAACATACAGAGATGGCATGTTATTGTTATTTCTGCTTTTCACCAAAGAATATGTATGTTGTAAGGTATTTGGTTACACCGTGTAAAGAATTGTCATGGTGATTGGTTTAGTAAAAAGCTGAATGATCAATAACTAAGCAGGATTTCCAGACAGAGAGTTAAATTCTAGGACACATGTGGTATAAGGAAGCAGTTGACTTCAGTAAGTAGTCCTCTGACATCCATATGTGCACTGTGA
Source organism: Sigmodon hispidus (assembly GCA_004025045.1). Classification (NCBI taxonomy): domain Eukaryota; kingdom Metazoa; phylum Chordata; class Mammalia; order Rodentia; family Cricetidae; genus Sigmodon; species Sigmodon hispidus. Next base: position 3,583 of record PVIH01021548.1, on the reverse strand, counting down.
TATATGGCTGCCCATCCCCCTCACGCATACATACACAGTGAGGTAGTTTGAATGGGAATGCCCCCTATGTGCTTATATATTTGAATATTTGGTTCCCTGTTGGTAGAACTATTTGAGAAGTATTAAGAAATGTGACTTTCTTGAAGGAGCTTTGTCATGTAGGGATTTTGAAATTTCAAAAGTCCATGACAATCCCAGTATTCCCTCTCTGCCTCATGGTTGTATCTCAAGATGTGAGTTCTCAGTTACCACTCCAGGCCATGTCTGCTTGCTTGCTTGCTACCATGCTCCCTACCATGATGATCATGGACTCTTACCCTCTAAAATTATAAGCCCCAAGTAAAATCTCTTTTCTGCATGTTGCATTGGTCATGGTTTTTTTTAATCATGGCGATAAATGGAAATAAGACATATGCATGTATGTGCACATAAATTAATAAACTGACCTAATTTAAAAGTCCTGGAAGTATAACAGAACAGCATTGTAAAAGAGATTATAACATATATGTCTCTATCTATCTATCTATCTATCTATCTATCTATCTATCTATCTAAACTTTGCATAGATAGTATAAAGCTTATTGCATCTTCCAGATGTACTGGTTAACAAACAGACTTATAGGGTCTGCTAAGATGCTCAACAGATCAATGTGTTTGAGCATAGAACTGAGAATCTGAGTTTAATTCTTTCATCCCACAATGTGATTGGAGACAAAGTCTCTGAGAGTTATCATCTCATCTCCAAATACATTCACATTGTGGCATGCATCTGTGCATGCCTACACACACACACACACACACACACACACACACACACACACACACACACTCACGCTCACTAATTTTTAAGAAATAAATAGTTTTCAAGCATGTATACATTCAGTGTATAGAGTGTGATATTTTGATATGTATGTATACCATGTAGTGACTACAGTTTCCAGCCAGCACATATCTATTACTTTATATAATTGCTATTTTTTGTGTGGTAATAATGGTTATGAGCTATCCTCTTAGTAAGTTTCAAGCACATAATGCATTGTAATTAATTATAGATACATGCTATATTTTGATTTCCAGAAATTACTCATTTTATCACTGACTGTACACTTGATAGTTCTTAATTTGAGTCAAAGGGTATACAACACTTCAAAATGTTAACCACTGTTAAAGTAAACTTTTTTGTGTGCATTTCAGATTTTCCAAATAATAAAAGCTACATAAACAATGATTAGATGGCTTTCTTCTTCCATGCATAATTTTCTACCATACTGTGACATTCACTAAGTGTTGGCAAATAGTTAGGGATACTGGGGTGCTGCATTTGTTAAAAATGATTTAAAGCTTATAGTTATTATTTTCTTACAAATCCCTTTGTGGGATAATTGGAGATAAGTGATTTATTTTCACTTTTCTTTTATGTTCAAGTTATAGAATTGGGACATCATTATTGGTTTTGGCTACCATTCTTTCTCTGGAAATAAGCCAGACATGGTGGCCCACTCCTGTAATGCCAGCACTATGGAGGTTGAAGAAGAGAGACCACGAGTTAGAGATCAGCCTGGGTTGCATAGCAGTTTCAAAGTGAGACTGAACTATGTAGTGAGACATATTCTCAAAGAAAGCAAACTAATAAATAAAGTCCTCAAAAACCTAAAAGAAAAGAAGTAATGGATGGAGGGATGGGGAGGAAGAGAGGAGAAGATGAAGAGAGGGAAAGAGGGATGAGAGAATGTGAGTGGTCTGGCAAGCTGCCTTACATACGCCTCATCAGGAATAGTAGAGTGGATCATTACTGACTCGTAAGGCAGACATGTTACATTGATTTTTACATATCCAAATTCATTGTTTTGATTGTTCTTTCCATATCTATTATTATTTTACTCTGCTATGTTTGTTCTTGAGATACTTCACCCATTACAAGCAGCTCTCATTTTGGGTATTTATTCCTAAATAGTTCATATGAAGATTAATGCACAAGAGACACTGCAACCAATATTATCTTCATGGAATACTGTTTACATTAGAAAGTATGATTGGCTAGTTCTTCCTAAAGCTCAAAAAACCCAATAGCCTCTACATTCTTTTGATTTAAAATATCTTCCTTTTATATTTTTTAATTTTTATATTTTTAATCACTATTTCTTTTCTCTGGATATTTTTTCTAAGTTTATCTTTTACAGTTGTTTAATCTCATGTTTTTCATGTAATTGCTTTCTTTCACAAAGATTTTTTATGTCGTCAGTTTTTTTAACTGTGTAGTTTTAACTGCAAGTCAGGTTAAGTAGAAACATTTTGTGATACACAAAATTCATGCAAAAAGCTATTGCCCTGTGAACATTTGGTGTAGATATTTTTTTCACACGTGTCCATGAAAATCCTTCAGCAATGGAATTGTTTTCCTTCATGGTTTATAGAGCAATAAAAATAAATATTCTTTCTCTTTCTTCAACATTCCTCTCAATTCAAAGATATTACATTATGGTATTTTATGACTTTATTCTGTCTTCTTCTAATTACCAGAATACATATTTATAAATCCAATATTAGTAGGAGCATGAATTTACTTTTCCTGAGTGTGTCTAGCATCCTGTAATAGAAGTCTAAGTAGATTCAAGGTGCTTCAGATCCCAAGCTGTTAAGTGGTTCCCTCCAGAGAAACACCTGACCCAGTCTTGATTTTGGGATGAGGAAAGCAGATCTGCCTGGAGTGGATGCAGAACTAAGCTACCTTGGGACTTTGGGACCTCCTGCCCTTGCTGGAGATGAGATAAAGTTATGGGGAGAAGAGAGAGTGATTGGGAGGGGTGGGAGGGGAAAGGGAGTTTGAACAAGGGGATACATGGATAAAAAAATGAGACTTTATTCATAATAAAGGAAAAAATTTAAAAAAATGTAACAGAACATAATCCCACTACAGAGTTCAGTGGCTGAAATTATGTATAATTGTAGTATTCTTTGTGTCATTTTCTGCATTTATAGAAAAAAGACTAAGTAGATTTTGTCTCCTGGAATTTGTGAAACATCTCTCAAGTGTGCACTGTATCCACTGATTTACTTCTAATGAACAGAATGAGGCAGTGGTGATAGGATGTTGTGTGTATGACTATAAATCACACAGCCTTCACACTGCCTCCATATTCTATTTTCTGACTCTAAGGAAAGCCAATGGTTTGTTGTGAGCAGTCCCTTGGACTGCTAAGGACCAAGGAGATTCAACCTCCTGACCCAGTCAACTGAGGTTCATAAGAAATTCTGCCAAATATAATTTCATAGTGTTTAAATTATAAACTAAACAATTTTGTAACTAAAATACACTGTGAAATATATTTTCTAATATCACTTGTAGAAATGCTTCAATAAGATGAGATATTGGGGTGTGCTTAAGTTCAGAATATGCCATTTTGGAAGAAAAGAGATGGCTATGATCCCACATTTTTCAGCAATGACCACTGAAAACTGTCCAGTTACTAACAGAAGCAATGAGCCAACAATATTCAGGATTCCAAAATTAAATGACCTAAACATAGAAATGCATAAGTCTATGAGAAATCAGATTTTTTTTTTGTTTTGTTTTTTTTTTTTT
>PVIH01021547.1:0-29473 GCA_004025045.1 Sigmodon hispidus | reverse complement strand
AACAAGGAAATCTTGATGATCACTGATGAGTAACTAATGGGAAACCCCAGGAAATTCCTCTTACTTCTGCTCATTAATATCTCTAGAAATTTATTTGAAGTTGAAATAGTGAGAGTCTCTCTCTCTCTCTCTCTCTCTCTCTCTCTCTCTCTCTCTCACACACACACACACACACACACACACACACACACACACACACCTGGATGTCTCTCTCCTCTGCCTTTGCCTCCTTCTCTTTCTACTTTCTCTCCTTCACCATCAGGGCGTGCGAGATCTCACTATTTTGCATCCCTAACTGCTTCATCATTATTAATTTCAATCACTGTCTTTAGAGATTTCAATATAATGATCAGCCTCTTAGCCCCTTTCACTTTAGTAGATGTTCACATGTGTAACACACCCACTGTCACTGTCTCAGGACCTCATACAGACTCTCACACATAACAAAATAATCAGTAAGTGCTTTAACTCTCTCTCAGTGGCAATATCAATCTGTAGATACTAGCTCAAGGTTTAGGTTTATGTATATTTTTTAAAGAAGTGTTTGGACTAAGATGTGGGTAGATTTTATTTTCATCTGACTATCTTACTCACTGAGTACACTGAGAAACACAAGAAAAAAACCCAAGAAGTTGATCAAATGAAGCTAATTATGGTATTTAGGAAAGGGCAATGCTGAGTACCAGTGCATCCTCTGGGAAGATCCAGTGGAGACAATGATCTCAGAGGGAGCGTCTCATGGGCAGCCAAACCGTAGAGCAGCTGCCCTTTCTTAAAATATATATATATATGTATATATATATAAATTTTAAATGTGTTCCTTCCATGATAAATACTCCTCCATTATCTGAATCATTCATTTTTTTTTCCTCTCAAAATATGTCATATTCAAGATTTGAATTTCCTTTGAGTCCATTCAGTACCAAGTTCAAGTCCTACTGAGGTATTTTGGTTTTCGTTAGTTGGTTGATTGGGTTTTATTTTGTTTTGTTTCTTAGGTGGTTTTTATTCAGTTGTTTCTGATTTTTGTTTTGTTTTATTGTTTTGTTTTGTTTGCTTTGCTTTTTGGCAGTGGTTAGAATAAAGCCTACATATTGTAGGCAAGATTTCAACCACTGAAACGGACCCCGAGACCCTGTTCTGTTTCCTCGGTAGACTTACTTTGCTTCCTTCCCTCACAGTCCTTAGCAGACCACCATTGATACAGCAAATATTACTGTCGTTAATATTACTGTACCCATTTTATTCTCCTCAGTCTCCTTTTCCTCTAGTGTACTCAGGCGGACAGCCCTCTCCATTGTGAGCCAGTCATTTCCTAGATCAACTTCGAAGGGTTTCCCACTGAGAACTCAGTTAGTCTGGCATTCAGAGCCTTTATCTACCTATCCTAAGCCTGTCTCTAACCTGTATAGCTGTGTTAGTTTCCATTGCTGCTGTAACAACAAATTACCACATAGTCCATGGCTGGAAGCAATACAGGTTTATAACTCTCAAGTTCTAGGGATAATAAGCTTAAAAATAGGCTGGTAGAGTTAGATTCCGTTTAGAGGTTCTGAGATGGAATCTATTTCCTCTCTTTTCTGGCTTCCAGAAGCTATCTTTGTGTCCCCTTCCTCTATCTAAAAAAATCTAGCAATGTAGCTTTTTTTTTTCCTTCCTGACTTCTGCTTCAATTTTTGTACTTTCTAAACCTATTGCTTTTCTCTTCATGGATCCCACGGTCATATATGCTCACTTCCGTCCTTGGTTCCACAGCATGTAGAGTCATGCCTGCCGTATAAAAACATATTCACTTTCCAGGGATTATAATTTACGCATCTCTGAAAGGGTTGGAGAGGATGCTATTTGGCCAACTGCGTTATTATTTTAAACCAACCCTGATAAAACGTAAAAGGAGATTATACAAGTATGTGGGCTGCTTACTGCAAACCTATCTTCAATCTTTCCCCAGCTTTGTGCACACTTTGATTCTTCTAGCTAGACCTTTTAAAGTTCATTTATTAGTAGACTGTATACCTCATGTGATAAAGCAGGTTTAGTTAGTGTCAATAGTGTGGTTCAGTATATGATGGTATTTCCTGTAAGATTGTTTAAGTGCTGGAATGTTTGAGAGTTTTCATAACCTAGCGTTGGGAGAAAATTGCATCTCAGCTCCCATCTCCTCCCTCTACATCATTAGATATCAGAAGATTGTCTTTATGTGCTGATTTGGTACCCAACTTCAAGTGATAGGGCCTTTCTGAAGTCCTGAAATTAAACATGCCCAATGGCTCTGTTATTTGATATGTTCCATCATCAGGAAAAGAGGACTGTGTCTTACACTACCTGTGTTCCCATGGCAACCTCTGGCTATAACTGGTCAGCACTGTTAATATGAAAGTCATGATCAGAAGGACTTGGGGCTCTGGACTCTGTTTTCATATTATATCAGTTCATTTGGAATCACCTTTGAAAAGCAAGAAAGCAAAGCACACTACACACAGTGGAGGGGAGAGGGCTCCGCTCACAGGTCCATCCCTGACTCCCAGTCTGAATATGCGACTCTTGCTGTTTTGCAAGACACAGGAATACATTTCTGCTGACCCCACCACACCCTTCACCTGGTCTCCTGTGGGGACAATACTGATGTGAGAAGCATCTGACTAACCCTGAAAGATAATGTGACCACAAAACAGACTATTGTTAGGAGCTGAGATCCCTGGTTATGTGTCATGAATTAAACTTGGTACATATTAAAATATGATAAAAAAAAAAAACGAAGTCAGTATGTCCACAGACTAAGGATAATTTGATCATTTGGTTTTAAAAGATATAAATTCACTTAGATAGATTATTGGAATCATTTTGTAATAACTCACTCAAAAAAAAGTTTGTTTTACAGTGAAAGGTTACTTTTGAGCGAGAGAATAAAAGTGAAGCATGGTTAATACCCTTCACTCATTTATAAACACACACACACACACACAATAGATGTAGCCAGTACCATTCAGAGACTAGTTTCCCAGCCGCTCTGATGTGAGGCAAATGAACACGCAATGTGCAAGAGGAAGAGAGGGAACATTAATGGCTACCCTGCTCTCAGTAAAACACTAGGACATTTGTTCACAAGTGTTGGCCAAAGAAGATAGGACACCCTGGTGTAACTTGTAAGTCTTTCCTAAACCAAAGAGCAAAAATCAGGAGCTGACGTCCAAATCTTAGATACTGCCAAGGAAAAAGTGGGTCTGGGTCTGAAATCTTCTGCAATCATTTATGGACATGTTTACTTCAAAGCAGAGCATATTCACAATGAATCCACAGTTATGTGGGAGACATAAGCCCTGTATTTAAACCTCACCTTAGACTCCCTTAATTTACATTTCCTTCCTGGGGTGATGGGCTAAAGCTAAGAAGAAAAGGATAAAACTTTGTTGAAGGAGCAGCTACAATAGTTATAAGAAACAGCCTTTAACATTCAGGAGTGTAATCGTCTCCATTTCCTAAGGAGCACATTGTATAAAAAATACGTGCCGTTTAAAATTATTTCTAAATCAACGAAATTGGAAGATTTAGGCATTTTTTCCTTGGAAATACTATAATCTTAACATTTGGTCCTTTGTGATTTCATGATCAGCACTGAGGATGCCGATTCCCTCCAGGTCAGGTGTCCCACTGCTGCCTCCTTGGCCATGTCTTTGGGTTGACTTTGTACATACAAAATTATAAACCTAGTAAAATTCACTGTTAATAAGCCTTGGAAAGGAAAAACATGAATGTTAAGTGACATCTAAACTGTTCCTGTTACTCTTTAAGACTTTGACTCACAAGTAAATCTAACTCTAAGCTTATTCTGCCACACATATCTTCTTTTCTGGCCCTACCACTTAGCTGCAGATCACCTTGAACTTCTGTGCAGCCTGCCTCTATTTCCCACTTGTTAGGATTACAAGCATGTGTCACCATACCTTTGGTATGTATGCTAGGCAAGTGCCATATCAACTAAACTACATCTCCACCTTTTAATTCTCTTTTTAATTTACCCCAAAGCCACAGAATTAGACTTTCTCTTAGTTCAAGGATTTAAGGCTTTGGAGACAATGCTTAAGTCATATGCTACTACAGCCACGGCCTGTAACAGTTTGTCAATTTTATAACATCAGTGTTCTCCATCTGTTCCACCTTCTCTGTTGATACTTTCATGCTGTGGTCAACCATGTCCCACACAAATAGTAGTTACTTCTGTAACGTTTCTCCTCTTCCAATACGTCCTCCACCCCACTGCCAGAACGATGCATAGGAAGATGTTCTTTTCCACCTATTATGGTGGATCCCCAGCTTTTTGTATACACAACCAAAAGGATAAATGCAATTTTTATGAGAGATTAACTATAAGAAAGTGGCACATTTTAGAAGCTGAAAATGTCTGTGCACTCTTCCCTCAGAAGCTTTTTAGCATCTCATCATTCCTCAGGTGAAAAGGAATGCTTTGTACCCAATGGGCTGCCATGCTCAAACAGAAAGGCATGTCATTTGATGATCCTTAGATCCAACTGTCCTCTGGTAGTTAGTTTCACATCACAATGTAGCATCCTTTTTATTATAATTTGTAGGGAGTTGTACTCGTCTCTACAGGTCACAAGACCCACCAAGTTAGCATAAGGCTGCCAGACATCAGTACAGAGTATATATTTGCAGAAGTTAGAAGAAATAAAAAAGGATGGCTTGCAGATGCCAGTGTGCAATACTAGCTAGTGCTTAGGCTTCCTCAATAAGTAGAGATAGCTCAGGTATGAACCATTTAATGTGAAGATTGAGTTTCAACTCTTTAATAGGCTCTCCACCTTGTTCCTTTTACAGACACGTTACCCACAGTTCTAATCAAGGCATCCTGCTTATTCCTTCAACAGTTACTTTTTCAATAAACTGCAAGCATTTTTTTTTCACCACATTCTAGTGTAAGTGCAGATCCCTGAGCAAAGCAGAGTATTGTGTGATCCTGGGCCTGGATCACACAGATTTCTTGTATCTAGAACATAGTTCCTTGACAGCCTTTATATAGTTTGAGACTATGAAGACTCAAACATTGCAATTAAAGTTAGGAGGCACCTAAGCTATGGACCCTGAGTCATAGCTTAAGGAAGAAAGCAATGAGTGAAGAGAGAGGACTGGGGAGGAGGGAGGGAGGGAGGGACAGAGGGAAACAGACTTTTATTTATAGGATTTTAAGATGCTATCCTATATACTTTATCATGAGAACTTGAATGTATTCAAAATGAGCAAACTATAAATACTGGTTAAATCAGTCTAACAAAGCCTGTCATATAGACTCCAGTGTCTTTGAGTACACCGAGGTTTTTCCTTTCACATTACTTTTGTAAGCAAACTTAAAAAAAAAAAAAATGCAGTTCTATACCAGCAGACCTACAAAAGATTTCTTCACACAGGAAACATCTAACATCTTAGATGAACTTAGATGTTCAAAACATCTAAGTTATGAACTTCGATATTTAAACAGAAAGTAAAAATTCTTCAAAGGAAGAATTAATGTAAAATTTAGCTATTACAACAAAACATGTCAACATTTCAGAAACTTATGCCCATTTCAAGGAACAAGTTATTCAACGTCACCATTCAGAAAGAGGAATATTACAAGCTTATGTCTATTACTCCAAATATTCTCTTACTTCAAGGCCAGACTTAATTTATGAAGCTTTCTCTAAAATCATACTAGATCTTCCCAAAGCTTCTCCTTATCCTCATGTTCAAGGACCTGTATTGTCCAGCATATTTGTTTTAAAGAGAATTATATCAACGCTCAGTAGAATTTCTGGTCACATTTAAGAAGATTAAAAGTCCCCCCCCCAAAAAAAATCAGGAAATAATTTAACTATTTGAATGCTATGTATCAGGAAAGATAGGCAAAATGCTCTTTCCTAAGACTTGAAGCCCAGATGGGAGGAAGACACAATTATGAATTCATTAAAAATAAAACATTTTTTTCTTCTAAAAATAGCAAGCAGTGGGGTACAGTTTGTAAGCTTGGACTTGGGGAGCAAATAAAGACTCCTGGATCCTGGAAGCTTCTGAACTCACACTTACTTGGCCTGAAGGAAAAACGTAAAAGATGCTTCTTTTGAAAAGTGACCTGGGGGGCTGGAGAGATGGCTCAGCGGTTAAGAGCACAGTCTGCTCTTCCAGAGGACCCGGGTTCGATTCCCAGCACCCACATGGCAGCTGACAACTGTCTGTAGTTCCAGTTCCAGGCAAACACCAAGGCAAATAAATAAATAAATAAAGTTTAAAAAAAAAAAAAAAAAAAAGAAAAGTGACCTGGGCTGGCAGTGTGGCTCTGTGGTAATGGGCATGCTTAACACATACTGCTTAACCTTGAATTCAGTATCCTGCACAACAAATGAAGTATCAGGAGTGAGGAAAATGCAATTCAGTGTTGAATTTTATCCTGGATAGATTGCAGAAATAGGCAAGGGTGCTTCTATCTAGCAAGGGTGCATGTGGGTGTTTCTACAGCAAGGGTGCATGTGGGTGCTCCTATAGCAAGGGTGCATGTGGGTGTTCCTACAGCAAGGGTACATGTGGGTGTTCCTACAGCAAGGGTACATGTGGGTGTTCCTACAGCAAGGGTGCATGTGGGTGTTCCTACAGCAAGGGTACATGTGGGTGTTCCTATAGAAGGGTAATGTGGGTGTTCCTACAGCAAGGGTACATGTGGGTGTTCCTATAGAAGGGTAATGAGGGTGTTCCTACAGCAAGGGTACATGTGGGTGTTCCTATAGAAGGGTAATGTGGGTGTTCCTACAGCAAGGGTGCATGTGGGTGCTCCTACAGCAAGGGTGCATGTGAGTGTTCCTACAGCAAAGGTGCATGTGGATACTCCTATAGCAAGGGTGCATGTGGGTGTTCCTACAGCAAGGGTGCATGTGGGTGTTCCTACAGCAAGGGTGCATGTGGATACTTCTATAGCAAGGGTGCATGTGGGTGTTCCTATAGCAAGGGTGCATGTGGGTGCTCTTATAGCAAGGGCGAATATGGATACTCCTATAGCAAGGGTGCGGGTGCGTGTGATGACAATAAGGGAACAAGTCCTAATGTGGAACCTGAACTACACAAACTACATAAATAATTGCTTTAAAGATTTCCTACAGAGAAACATCTAATTCAGCCTTGATACTGGCTGGGAGAGACTTGGACCTACCTCAGCTGGATATGCCAGACCTAACTGACTCTCCTTGGGACTCCTTGCTCTCCTTGGGGAAGGGGTGGGGGGGGGACAGGATGTGGGGGAACTGAAGGAGGACCGGGAGGATGGAAGGGAGGGGAGCAGTGGTAGATAAGGAAAAAAGCTTTTTTAAATAAAAAAAACAATAATAAAAAGATGCTAAAAGGAGGAGGAGGTTAATGTATGCAGCCAAAGACTATCATCCACTATCCTTGGCTTTTTAATCAGTCACTTATTAATATTCATACTCTTTTTTTAAATTTTTTTTAACTTTCTTTCTTTCTTTATTTGTTTATTTGCCTTGGTGTTTGCCTAGAACTGGAACTACAGACAGTTGTTAGCTGCCATGTGGGTGCTGGGAATCGAACCCGGGTCCTCTGGAAGAGCAGACGGTGCTCTTAACCGCTGAGCCATCTCTCCAGCCCCCAATATTCATACTCTTATAAGCTAAGACACAAAAGAATAATGTTCAAAATGTGGGCAGAGCTTCATTTCATAGACAACAGTCTGGAGTTCATTGTGAATTCCTTTACCTTTGATTTTTGCTATTCAACGTGTAGGCTCCAAAAATCTGAGCCTAAATTCAAAATATTTACAAGTATGCATCAGTGATGATCCTAGAGGAAAGCCAACTGTGTGAGGGGCTTGCCTCACCTGGAGTTAGCCAGGGACACCTTGTCAACTTGAGGACCGCCATAGGGCTTCCTGTACAGAGACCTTTCAAGAAGGCAAAGAAGGCAAGATGGGCAACAGAATATTATAACTAAGTGGCGCCTCCCAGGGATCCCATGCTCTTCGATTGCTTAGTGGAGATAGGCCAGGGCATGTGGCTGCTTATGAGCATTTCTAATCATTCCAGCACCCTGTGGTAATGCAGACACAAACTTGGAGAGCTTCCAGAGGGCTGTTCTCAATCAGGCAATTGTCTTGATAATAGAACAATTGCATACTCAGCCCTATTTAAAGCATCCACCCTTCCATGACCACTGAACCTTTTGTTATAGTCTACAGGGTCCTCTTTTATCTTCATTTCACTGTTAACATACACAGGAAGAAAAGATGGGTCACAATGAAGAGACAGTGTACCTCTTTAGTTTTCCATTATGGTGTGGTTAAAATCACAAGCAACATAAATACAGAAGGTTGTGTTGAACAAGTGATAACTCACAGGCATTCATTCACTCCTAACCAAGTATTGGCCAATGGAATCACCACTGAGAATCTCTGCAGGGTAAATTATATGATCAGATTATTTACAGCCATCACAGGATACTTGTGTTATCATAAAAGGAAGCAAAGCTGTACTCCTGTTCAGGGAAACAGCATAATCACTATGAGACATAAAGAGCATAATTACTGCCTGAAAAGGAATGTCCATGTTTTTCCTTTGTAGCTGTTTATCTGAAGAACCTAAACCCTCAGAGCATCAGGGATTAATCTCCCCTTGGCAGGAAATTGCACTGAGAAAAAAAAAAGTTTCTGTAGTATGATGAGCTATCAAGGTGAAGTTTAAAGACATGAATCTCTCTACTTCAAGTTCATCTTGGTGTGATGCTGGGGAGCGAAGTCATCTATATGACTGTAGCTGGATTTTGATTTCCAATACACTGGTTTTGATCAGTTCTCTGAAGGCAAACTTATGTAGCTGTGTTTGTTCCAAGTAATTAAGTGTAGACCCCAGTTGTATAGTAAAAATCATGCATTTTCCTTGTTGTTACGTTTTAGTCTGCATAGACCTGAGAACTGACTTCTGGGTAGAGTTCAGTCTTCACTGTCCTTGTTAGCCTTGGGCCCCCTGCTTCACCATTTCATAACTTTGGAGCAAAAATGCAAGAACAGTAGCAGAAAACACAAACCAAGAAGGTCTATTTTCTATCACCTCTGATAAAAATCTAAGATACTGCAGTGACTATGGGGAGAGATGTTGGGTATGAAAAGAAACTTGAATTATTTACATTGACTCCACTGGTATTTATTAGGCATACAAGGATTTTATAGGTGTCTTGCCAATGCTTGGATACTTGGAAGTCAAAAATGGATCCTTGCTTTCAGGGGACTCTGTTGTCACACATCTGTAGCTCCATACCCACTGCTGGAGATAAGAGAGCTGGCAGGACATCTTTGTTTCTGGAATTTGAAACCCTTTAGAAGCTACACTAGTGATTGCCATGTGGTGCATACACAAAATCAGGGTCAAGCTTATGTGAATTGTGCATCATCAGGCACTTTGGAGATTTGAAAATGCACTGACTAAAGCCGGAGAAAGAATACAAAATCACCAGAATGCAATTTGCAAGCATTTCGCTTAAAAGCTAATAAGCCATTTAGTTGAGAGCCTCAGCCATAAGGGTCCCACCAATTGATCACGGCCTTCACCTTTATTCTATTTTTTAAGCATTTAACTCATTCAATCCACATATATTTTGCATCCCTGAATGCTCTATTCTAAGTCCTGTGAATACAGACACTGCAGACTGGAGGATACAGACAATTACCCAACAGCACATGGTATCTCTAAGTAACAGCAGAAAGGACAGGATGCAGTGGAACCAGGGGAAAGTCAAAACTGTCCAGAGGGAGACAAGGCAGTCCTCTTTACACCATCCTAGCATGGGGATGGAGAGATGCTTAGCATAGTCATTTACTGGTCTTCAGTAGGTCCCGAGTCCAGTTCCCAGCACCCATTTTCAGCAGCTAAATAACAACCTGTAATTCCATTCAGTTTCACGTATTTCAACTTTCTTTTTGTTTTTTTATAAAAAGTGTATTTTATAAATTATAGACACATTTATACAACATACACTCCCACTGATATGCATATGTACACAGATAAAAATAAGAATAGATCTTTCATTACAGCAAATTTTTGCACCGTTCTTTATATTCCAAACTCTGAGCACAGTGTCTGGTGTAAAAAGGGTAACTGTCGAAACTAATGTGAAAAATGCAAACAACATACACATTCTTAACTTTCGGCAGCTCAAAATTATAAAAGAAAAGCTACAAACACAAAATCAACAGATGAAGAAATAAAGACAATGTAGCAAAAACACAATGGATTATATTTGTCCATAAAGAAAAATGAAATTACCTTATTTTCAGGAAAATAGATGGAACAAGATATTGCTATATTACATGAAATAAGGCAGATTTAGACAAATAGCGTACTTTATCTAATAAGCGTATATCACATGGCAATGGAGAGGAGGAAGAGATCTGAAAGGGAGGGGAGATCAGGGAAAGGCAGTGGAGGGGAAGGATATCACAAACTCTCTCTGATGTGCAGAATGTCAAAAAAAAAAAAAAAGAAACAGAAAGGGGAGGGGGAGGAACCCAGAGGTATTAAGGGAAGCAAGAGCATGAGTCATATGATATGTATGTGAAAACGTCATGGTGCACTAAGAAAATAAGGGGTTCCAATAAATACTAATGGTTTATATGGATCATTGGCTGTAAGAATATTACATGCACTAAAATATGATGTATACTGAAGTCTTTATATTATACTTGCTTTAAGGATACAGAAGAAAGGGATGCTACTGGCCTAGAGTTGAAAATTCCTTTGTAGGCTGGGGAGGAGACAGGAAAGCTGGACATTTGGAGCAGGGCGCCGGCATCCTCCACCTCTGGAAAGGTAGAACGGGTCTCTACTTATGAGATTTTTAAACTCAAAGTTAATGAAATCAAAGTGTATTTTATAAATTATAGGAAATCAATGAAAATGTTTGGGCAATGTGGTAATATAAAGGTTGTGTTTATATGTATATTAAATATGCAAACATATTATTTCCTTCTCTCGCTTTGTGTATTTGTATGGTGTATGGTACATGCACACCAGTATGAGGGTGTGTATACCCGTGTGTGTGTGTGTGTGTGTGTGTGTGTGTGTGTGTGTGTGTGTGTGTGTGTGTGTGTGTGTGTGTGTGTGTGTGTGTGTGTGTGAGAGAGTGTGTGTAGGCCAAAGCAGGATGCTGGCTATCTTCCTCTATTGCTCTCTGACTTACTGTCTTGAGACAGGGTCTCTCATTGAGCCAGCAGCCCGTGGTTCCAGCTAGGCTGGCTGGCCAGGGATACTGAGAACTTCTTTGTCTCTGCCCGGATGCTGAGCGTCCAGCGTGTGCATCCTTGTCCGTCTTTTTGACACAGGTGCCTGAGATTTGAACTCAAGTCCTCGTGCTGAGACAGCAAGTACTCTTACACACTAAGCCATCTCCATAGCTCTATTTCCCACTTAAAACAAAACAAAAACTTATCCAAGCTTTATTGAAGCGTTAGAAAAACAATAGAGAGAATTTCTGTTCACTCATTACCCAATAAAGCTATATTTTTGGAAGATAAATCGAGTTAAAGAAGAGTTGGTCTGTAACACACATGCTTCAACCCAATTCATTTAGATTGCTTCTATAGATAGACTTAAAGTGAGCAATTACTGAAACTAGATCTGGAGAACATCTTGTAAACTTGGCTAAAATGACAGGGTTGCCTTTATGCCAAGTTTTAGCCTCTGGGACAGCCATACATGTGACATTCAGACAAGTGTGATGTGTTTGTGCTTCGGGCTTTCAGACAAGAGCCTAGCAGGGCTGTGGCACCTTATCTACTTCTTTAGGTCCCAGGGGCACCGAACTGTTGTCCTTAGGAGAGAGAGGCCATCATCTTCCACTTTCCTCACACAGTGAATCTGTGCTCGCCCACTGCAGGAAACCAACTGCGACTTGGCAGGTCGGGTAACTCTTACCAAAGGGATTAATAGGTAAAAACCAGCTCTGCAGTATGAGGATCTTCCTCTGGGTTAAATCTTTAGGGTCATGACTCACAGTCCCAAAGACCTAACACTTTCCTTTCCTGATTCTTTCTAACATCTCGCTGAAGTGTGCCAAGACACAAGTGCTCAGGTAGCATAACAGCCTGGAAAAGGCCTCAGGGGCTCAGAACCTGCTATCCAGGTAGGTGATCTACCCTAGCCAGTCAAGCTTCTTTGCATGAGGGTATAGGACCACATCCTCAGAAAATAGTGAGGGGTTATTTTGTTTTTCTTTGACATTATTTGTAAAATCAGAAACCACCAAGGAGTGATGAGAGAGAGAGAGAGAGAGAGAGAGAGAGAGAGAGAGAGAGAGAGAGAGTAGTCATGAGTATATTTCTGGTCATCTGGGTGTAACATCAAATAACCACACCAGAATACCAAGATGCCCCCTCACACACGGAGTGCCAACAGCAACGCGTTGTTGTTTGGGGCCACAGTAGTTTTATTCTCTTTGTCTCATCTTCTATGACCTTATGAGGAACTCAGGGGCTAATTAAAGCTGAGCAATGTTGCTTAGGAGCAGGTTAGCAGCCAGAGGGCATGTTCCTGGTAAAGGATGAACTGGACTTTTCTCCCTGTTCATCTTTTTCCTCTTCTGATTTCCACTTTCTCTTACCTCCTCGTGCTGTGAGAAGACCCTTGCTTGGATTTTTCTAGACCCGGGAACCTTGAGCCATATAAATTTAGTGTTCATAATCTGCTCAGTGTGTTTGCAGTTCAGAAAATTAATTCCTCTTTGCTTTTGTAGAAAAGCTCAGAATCATCATAAGATCTCATGCCTGTGGTTGTTGTGTTTGCAATAGCCCAGCTGGGGAAAAACACAAATGTCTGTTACAGATAAATTAGCAGAGAAAGTAGGAGAAATCATATGCAACAAAACGTTATAAAATCCTAGAAATGGAGGCAATCTTGTCATTTAAGACCATACAGAAGAACTCTGATGGCATCATTCATGCTAAGTAAAACGCCAGAGGCAGAGCAACAAATGGTGCAGGATCTTACACATGGCGCCCCAAAAGGATGAGCACATGGAAATAGAGAGAGAAAAGGAGTTGTCTCCGGGAGAGGACAAGATGAGAAAAAATGGACAGATATTGGTCAAAGGGAATAAACTTTCTAAGATAAAATAAATTCTGAAGAGCGATTGCGGAGCATAGTAATTATAATGGATATTATATATTTGAAATTAGCTGAAGGAATGCAAAGTACGCTCTTTTCCTTTATTCAATTGCCTTTACAGGTTTTCAGACATACACATACGTATACATGTGTGTAACTGGGGAGATGGAGGGCCTTTCTTTGAATTTATATTTTAGTAGCCACACAATTTTATTTTACTTTAATTATATATATACATATAAATATATATAATTTAACTTGAATACTGTAATTATATCATTTCCCTCTCCATGCCCTCTCTCTAACTCCTCCTAAATTTGTCTCACTCTCTCTCAAATTCGTGACTTTTTATTTTTTAATTATTGTTATATACACACATAGTTTTATAGATCTATAAGCCTGCTGAGTCCCTTTAGCGGGTGTTGCACATATGTGGATGTGTTTAGGACTGACCACTTGGAACTTGGTACCTCTAGATGAGAAGCTAGAGGCTACTAATGCCTGCTGAGAGAGAGCTTAGGATGCACAGAGAAAGGCAATTGTGTGAGGTGAAGGGTACCTTGTTCCTAATTTATATCCAGATATCAGATTATATGTCATAAATTAGTGTGATTTTTGTCAATACAGATACAATTCAATAAAATGGGGTGTGCAAAGACACCTACTTTCATAGACAGGTAGAATTCTACCAAATAGTAGGTATGCATGTGACTTGAAATACAAGTAAGTGCCAGTATTGATTAAGTATTTCTAAAATACTTAAAAATATTTTTCCATTTATTAATCAAATTATCTTATACAAAACCTTGAACCAACAGGAAGTATAAAACACTCACATAATGACTAGAGCAATACTTAAACCTATTGGGAAAAATCATTCTGAGAAACCTGATTTTTATTCCAGTTCTTTAAAAAGAAAAAATTTACAAGGTAATTTTGTTTATAAAACAAAATGAGCAATTAAAAATCTTTAATATGATCCTGCATTAAAATGGACCACCTATTCTCACTCCCAAATTCAGGAAGCACAAAAAGGTATGTAAGAAAAATCTGTCTTTATCACTTCTCATTAATATTTTTAAAGCTTCAGAAATACATGAGGAAGCCATCTCTCCCTCTCCATCTAAAATATGCCTTGTGTGTTTGTTTCTAGGCAAGCATCACCATGACAACATCTTACACAAAGCTACCTAACATTAATCAAGAGGTTGGGATTTATTGCCAAATGTTTGGAAGGCAGCCCTCATGAGTATTATTTAACCCAAAATTATGTGGAATGGTTTTTGACCTTGTAAATCATGAGTTCTTTAAGCGTAATCTCAAAATTGATAATCAAAATGACAGCTATGCGGTTACATTATACTAGGTTTGAAGTATTTCCATTTTGGTAAACTCCATATGAGCAATCACAAACAGGACAGAGGTTAGGCAGAACGTTAAGTACTGTTTTTCAATGATAACAATAGCACAGATTTCCATGATTCTCACCACTATAAAAACATATGCTAACAGAGGTCCCATGCCTAATGTATACTTGTGAAAATGTCGTGAAGTACACAAAGCCATGAGATTTAACAAAATGACAGATGAATTTCATATTTCCCTGTAAATATGCTTTAGCTAAACTGTGACCTCAACTAATCATGCATTTAGAAAAAAGATAAAACATTGCCCAAGCCTGAAGAGCGAATCTCATTTTTTCATAGACAATCAGTACAAGTCCACAGGGAGAGAGGGGATCTCCTGGAGTGTAGCAGCCGTTGACTCCAAGGCATTCTTGCTTTGGTTCAGTTTTTCTCTGATAGCAATTCACCCTAACTCGCTTTGCTTGCTCTCCTTTGAAAGACATCCTGTGCCAAACACTCTCCGTACCCTGAAATCTAACACTGTGAATGGCAGTTAGTTCAATATTAAGTTTCCTTCCCAGGCAAAGCAGCACCTCCTTTGTCAACCTCCCCTGGTACTCTGCCTCCCGCCACACACATCATCAGACTCTGGATTTGGAGTCATCTTATTGCTTGTTTGTTTGTGATACTTCTTTTCTTTTTTTTTGTTCATTTTTTTTTATTATGAAAAAAAGTCATATATTTTTTATCCATGTATCCTCTTGTTCAGGCTCCCTTCCCCCTCCCGCCCCTCCTAGTCACTCACTCCTCTCTCCATCAGTTTGTGATACTTCTTTTCAATTTCATCTCTCTCTCAAAATGTGGATACAGAAACGGGGTCATAGCTCATTAATATAGATAATGCCAAGCTGGGAGGGATCATCACTCTTCATTCTATTAGATCATATCTTCACCCTATTCTAGAAACATATTCTATAAATTTATTTGGTATTCCAATTACATGTTTTGTTTTTTGAGAATTTCACGAGGACTATATTAACATCATTCCCACCCCTCGCTCTGCCCTTTCCAGCTCCTCTGTGTCCCACACTCCTTCTGATACTCATGGTCTCTTCTTTACTCCTCACTGTTGCATATATTTGCACAGAAATACAATTAGAAGTTTTATTGGTTTGGGAAAATATCAGTAGTAGGTTCTCCTCTAGGGTTTGTGATTTCCAGTCACAAATGGTTGACTAGGCTTACAATTCCAGGCATAAACCCCTCCAATTAAGTGGGCTTTATATCCAATCGGTTACCCCCCAAAGATAATATGGCCACTATGGCATCACTGGGGATTATATTAACAGACTGACCATTGTTATGGTTCACAGACTTTAGGTAATGTTAATTGAGAGCCTCAGCCGTAAGGTACCATCAATTATCCACAGCCTTCACCTGAAGCTTGATTTTATTCTATTTTTTAAGCATTTAACACATTCAATCCACATATATTTTGCATCCATGAATGCTCTATTCTAAGTCCTGTGAATACAGACACTGCAGACTGGAGGATACAGACAATTACCCAACAGCACATGGTATCTCTAAGTAACAGCAGAAAGGACAGGATGCAGTGGAACCAGGGGAAAGTCAAAACTGCCCAGGGGGAGACAAGGCAGTCCTCCTTACGCCATCCTAGCATGGGGATGGAGAGATGCTTAGCCTAGTCATTTACTGCCCTTCAGTAGGTCCCGAGTCCAGTTCCCAGCACCATAATGTTTTAGTTCGTTCTTGTGTATTTTCTCACTTGCTTTGTTTCATCTTGCCACCAGTTCATGCTAGCTGAGCCTAGGTCAGCACAATGCTCAAGTTAAGCTGGAAGCCAGAGCTCGGGTCTTGCTTAGTTTTTTGTTGTTGTCCATCGATCTGTTTGTTTGTTTGATTTTTGCCTTATGCTTTTCTTATGATCCCCAACTGTATTCTATTTCTTAGTCACTCCTCAAACATGAGCGGCACAGTGTATTTAGATCACAGAGGAGGTTGGTGACACTGTCTCATTAATCAGACAGACTTGAACACTGATTTTTAAAGTAGGTCATCAATTGAGTGCAGAAAAGAATAGACAAGCCAGTTCCCAAAGTAACTCGTATTGTTTTAAGTGCCTTGCCTCTTACTAGGCTACTAGTTACGATGATTTAAGTAACTCACACGTCACAGTACAAAATGGACTAACAACTTCACATGACACTCTAGTGAAAAATCTACTAGGCATTAGCTGATGTGCTGCATCTATTTCCTGGAGATACATAGAAAAACCAGCAACAGAGGGAGCACATGTATTGTCAAATTCATGCCATGAAATAATAATGAGGCCAGGATCAGAACTGAATGCTTCCTAGAATTCTACCCTGTCTCATGATGATGATGTCACTTATTTTTAAAATAGACCTTATGACAGTCAACACTGAGTCTCATTCACTTAGGTTCAAAGAGAAACATGTTCACCTATATGCTAATGTATGTGTTGTTGTTTATATGTGTGTATACGCATATGTGAGTGTGTGCGGAGAGGGGTGTGTCCATGCATGTGGAAGTCAGAGCAGTAGAGCAGGGGCTTTCTGTCACTCCCTACCCTATATCTTGCAACAAGATCTTTCATTGAACTGGAAATTGTAGGCAGAGTTTTCCTGTTCTGACTCCCTGCTCCAAAATAACCAGTGGCTGCTTCCCAAGTAACTGTCTTAGAGATTTAATATAAATTATTAATGCTCTGCCAATAGCTCAGGCTTGTTACTAACTAGCTCTTATGATTTAGCCCATTTCTATTAATCTATGTGCTGTTCTGAGGCTTGTGGCTTTTACCCCTATCCCATTTTATGTGTCCAACTCTTTCTCAGTCTGGATGGTGACTCCTCTGACTCTGCCCTTCTCATTTCCAGCATTCCCAGTTTGGCTTTTCCACTTAACCTTATTCTGTTCAGCTATTAGCCAGTCAGCTTGTTTATTAAACCAATCACAGAGACAGATCTTCAATGTACAAAGGGACTATTCCACAGCAGGCAGCTCACCATAGTAGTCTAAGCCAACTGGCCAAAAAGCCTTTGGGACTTGCCTACCTCTACCTCTCAATGCTGATGTTATAGGTACACACAGTAGTGCCCAGCTCTTTAACAAGAATGCTGGGTATTTCAACTCAGGTTCTTATGCTTGTAGATCAAGCACTCTTACCCACTGAGTCATCTCCTCACACTCACATATATTAAGTCCCTAAGTTGGACCAATCCATATGAAATATGAGTTCTACTCCATGTTGATCAGGTGACAGCCACTGGGTAAGTCTTGGATAACAAGACAAGTCTGTAGGAAGAACTCACTATAGAAAAAACAATGGCAAATATAATTTTGTCTTGCAAACTGATTTCTAAGTGAAAGCACTTCTTTAAAAGAGTGTATGGTGAAAACCATGTGAACCAATGGGGGCATATTCTAACTGGACTGGCAGGGTATGTTGGTTCTTTTCCAGGGATGTTCTTTTTATCCATCCATCCCTATTTTGAATAGTGTGGCACCGAATACAAAGCTAGAGGCAAGGTGGTGCTGATGAGTCCCAAGTTACAAGGTTAAGTTTCTAAATGGTATGTGTGACAAGTAGGTAGCTTGTCTCATTTTTTTCTCCTGCTTTATAGTATATCTGTAAGTTTATCTTATTTATTTATAGTATTTATACATAAATATATAAAATAAGTGTATAAGTGCATTTATATAAATAGGTAAATAATAAATAATTTATGTAAAAATAACAAAATAAAAATACATATAAGTTATATATTAGTAGTATATGTGTAAGTTATTTATCACAGTGAAGAGTGGTACTATGTGTAAAGCTTGACCACAAGCATAAAGATATCCTACCAGGACTAAGTCACTGATAGCATTTTTCATACAATATTTGGCAAGGATGGCTGGCAAACCCTCAGCCAAGGCTGACTAAAGCTAGCTACTAACACAGGTAACAAAGATCCCAGAGGGACCAAAGGGAACCTATGGCTCATTATAACCCCCAAACTGCCAAAATGCACACTCTTGGGTGAAGATTGAAGAAGCTAATGACCCATGAAGCTGCATGTAGGCTTATACTACATATAAGGTATAAGCAAGGTAAAGCTGGTATTGTGCAAATGAACCCCAGAGACCCATGCTGTGTGACATAAAAGCCTTGCTTTCTACACAGTATACAGCCCTTGGAGCTTCTCAATTCTCCCCCTGTTCTAGCCACTTCCTCCCTAAAATGTTTTCCTAATATTCTAATACCCCTGTTTTTGGTCCTATGTGACAAATGTTTAACTATTTGTTCCAAGACACAGGAACCTGGAACCTTTGCAGAGGTGCCCATTACACTCTTATATAGCTCAGGGGAATGCTATGGTTATGGTTTTATAGATGGAGATACAGAGTGAATGAAGCACAGTTGGACAGCTTCTCAATGTCACTGCTGGGAGCCAAGTCTTCCGACTACAAGGCACACCACCCTCTGCTGCTCCCCTCATCCTCACCACAGTTAATATCCAGTTACAGCAAAAGTGAGTTAATAATGTACGACCTTTACAAAATAATTTGATGCAATAAATAGCTTTAGATGCTATCATCCACTTATCAGAAAAAAAAGAAAAGGAGGGTGGCAGAGAGAGAAAGAATAAAGGAGAGAAAGGGGGGATAAGACAGAAAGAAAAGGGAGAGGTAGAGAGGGAAAAGGGAGGGTTAGGAAAAGAGAGAAATAAAGACATTATACAAGATATTAACCAACATTGCGGAAAATAAACAGAAAACCTTAAGCTTGGCTTTGGTGTCTTCCTAGACATTATTAACCAATAAGAACATTCTTTACTATCCAGAACAATAAGCTGAGTCTACTAAAATCAACTGGATAAAATTAAAGAGAATTTCAAGTGTCTAAAAGCCCATGTTCCATGAAACAGACTGGCTGAAGATGCACACCATAGTTTGGGGCTGTGGCTGGGTCACTAGTTGTCTATGGCGAGAGCTACAACACTGGAAGCACACTAGGGTGATGGCCACACCACACACATGAGTGGTCAAAGGTTTTCAGAATCAACAGCTGTCTGTATTGGCTCCCTGCTATTGTGGTCATCAAATAGCTTAAAAACCATTTCTGAAGTTAACATTAATGTGTAGTATGTGCCAGGACCATACTGAAAACCTTTATAGATTAATCTAGAATCCTTGGTTTTTTTTTTTTTTTCTAACTGTAGGAGGGATGGTGTAAAAGTAATCAGAAACACTATCATCACAGTCATTTAATGAAGGGAAAGCTCGTACTACCCTCCCTTTTAAGAGAAAAAGTCAGAGAAGACAAGCAGGAATCCTCAGGTAACACAGCAAAGCCAACGCCAGATGCTGGACACAGGCAAGACCCTCCTGGCTCAAAGCACACACAGTGTTTTTGTACTATCCTCTCCACTCACTCCACTGTCTGATGGTGACAGGCACACAGGGCAGCAGCACAAGCCCAGCAGAACTGGCTAGTTCTGTGTAAGTGGATAAAGGAATACTTTTAGAGAAACATGGGCATTTGTGTAAATTACTATTTTTTTTTTATCCAAAAGATCAGTTATCACCAATGCTTTCTTCCTAACAACTGTGCTGGTCTATAGGTCATCTCTAACAAACTCCCTGCAGACAGGGTTGTGTTTCGCTTTGTATATCTCTCACAGCATGTTCCTGGAGTATTTGATGTTTGTGATGTGAATGAATGAAAGGAGTGAATGAAAGAATGGGTGACAAGAGGCATAGTAGTTTCTTGAATCCTAAGAAAAAAAAATGGTACTTTCCAAGGATAGTAGGCCTCTGGACTATGAATCGAGACTTGGGCAAATGGTGTATTATTAAATATAGCCGATTCAGAGTTTTCGGATTCAAAGTTAAAATAGGTGAAAACATGCCAAGTAAGGGAACATGAAATAAATCTAATTAAATCAACCTCTTTTGTCCGCCATAAAGAGGAACAGAAAATCAGTCTATGGAAGGAAAGCTTAAATCTGCTAAGTATATAATCAACTTAATTTTATAATCTGCTCTGTCTCCCTGGCTTTCCTTCTCAAAGCCCAGGCCTCCTGAATTCAGAAGTGCATGCCCATCAATCCTCAGCATGGTCCTAGATGACCCAATCATGTTTATTAAAAAAATAAATAAAAATAAAAATCCCCAATCCCCATTTATGCTCTAAATGCTAAAATTGTTATTGCTCACAATACATTTTATCTTGCTTGGGTTCTCTCTACTTTAAATGTCAATGTCATAACATATTTAAACTATAAAAGAGTCATTAAATGGTGAACTTAAAAGGGAAAAAAACCCACAACCTTTCAGAATATTTTTTTTCTGAAAATCAAAACATTTCATCCATTTTCCTCCAACCTACTCCACCCACATGACGTTTTCATATACAAAGTTTTAAATAGCTATATTAAAATACTAGGTTAATTTTTTTCCCTATCCCTAGAAGGGATGGTCTAAAAGTAACCAAAAACATCAGCAGCAGCAACAAAACAAAACAAAACAAAACATATTTTCTTGTTTCCTTCTTCTCAAAACAGTGTCTGCCTACCACAGCCTGGAAGCAGACCTTTGTCTTCAGCTTTAATGTCAGCAGAAGCAAACGTTAAGCTGCATGACCGCACATCAACAGGAAGCAGGATGACTCATCGGTCCATGGAGATATCTAAGCTGAGAAGACTCAGCATGCTCTCTCCCTTCTCACAGGATCCTATGTGATGGATTAAGTTTCCCCGACTCCAACATACATATACGATATAGGATTTTAGCATTTAATCCCCTGGCCATTCCCTTTGGCTTTAAACAGCTTGTTTATCTTCTTCCTGTGAGTACAAACGCCATGCTGAAATGGGAACCAGATTTCTCTACGCAGCGAACTTCGTGTGGTTTCCACATTTCTCCCAGCGTCCGTTTCCCAGCAGACATTCATCTGAAAAAATTCCTCCTTGAGTGATTTGTAAGGAAGATGGCATCTGCAGCATCCTGTGGCCCACTCCACTCTGTACACGCCCAACTGCACTACAAATGTTCTGGGCTGCAACTGTGTTACTCTGCTGTTGTGAAGTCCTTTATAAAGGAAAAGAAAAGATGGTATTGTGTAGCCCCAAAAGGTGACTTTTTAATGACCTTAATTCTTAAGAAACCCCTTTGCTGTGAAATTTTTTCATGAAGGAAAATCGCATATTGACTAATAGGTTTTATTCACACGTACCATTTGGGAAGCACTGTGGGGGTATACACAGAAATTGCAGCCACCCCTGCCATCTAGGAATATAAAATAAAGTTGGAAAGCTTAAATGTGTGTGTGTGTGTGTGTGTGTGTGTGTGTGTATTTTAAAAAAAGATAGATTAAGATAATTCCAAATCGCTCGCAAACAACAAATACATGAAAGAGATGTCAGGTTTAAGTGACATATATAGAAATATTTGCAGGGTTCTTTGGATCTGTGACAAGTATGGTTTAAAATAAAAGGGTATAATCACTATACATATACCAGTCTCTCCTCCGCTGTAAAGGCATGAACGTTTTGTCTTTTCCTCCCCTCCCCATCTCCCCCCAACAGGAGCAGATACTATAAGGGCCACAAGGGAGTAAAAACAATGTAATATTATTTGGGAGTTGTTTTTAAACAATGCATAGGACGTGTTACATTTATCTGACTAAAAACAACATGAAACACAAAATCTTAGACAGTCTAGTGTATACTTTTTTTAATGGCAAGTCCATTTCATGTTTTAAAAAAGAAACCAAGTGAGTAGGGTCTCAAAATACAGAAAGCGTCAAACAGAGCTAGAAAGGAGCCTCTGTGGGAAGAGCAGATCCTGGGGACTAAAGCCTAGCCCCAAATAGAGCCCTCTAGACAAGGTCTCTGTTTTCTGATTGGCTGCCTGAATGCAAACATCCACCTCATGTTCCCGCCCTTATAACTGCAAATCATGGTGCCTTCTCTGTCAAAGTAGTATGCATCCCAACTAAATCACACCTCCTTTATGTCGGCTCTGCCAGGTAGATGGTTACTGTAATGACATGAAAGTACCTAATATGCACAGCGTAGGGAATTGACATAATCGCTGCCTTTAGACAAAATGTTACTCTTCTGCTAAAGTTACTGAGGAGCAGCACCTTGTCTGCTCAGGAAGCAGATGCTGTGAGAAGTGGCTCCGGGCAATTTCTAAAGCCTCAAGGTTCATTTATCCGAAGTTGGGCCTTCCAATCTCCTCTGGACCCAAAAGATGACAAAATGGCAGAGCTGATGTAAACTGATCACTTCTGTCACCCCGTATCTCTCAGTTAAATTCAGGCAAACAAGAGCTTCATTTAGCCTCAAAGAGAAAGGAGCTGTTCAGCAGACAGGAATTTCTGAAACTAAGCAGTTAAGGATACACATCACTGCTCTAGACACTGACTGATCTGGCCTCTGGCTTTTTTCTGAGAATGTTTATTCAAAACTTCTATTTCACAATACGGTACAAAGGCAGTAAATACAGGATGGAAAACTTACACAGTTAAAATAGTGTTTAACTAGCTTTCCAACTCTATTTCTGTAAGGATTTTCATGTATGAGAAAACTCATTGACACCCTCACATACTAAATAAATATGCAGGGGACAGAACAGGAGCACTGTGAGGGCAGCAGTTCTAAATGGGAAATTAATATTCTCTCTGTTGTGTTTTCACACACAGAGCAAATGCACTGTAGATGATAGGGCAAAGGAGTAAATACAGACTTTCTCGAAATTCATCTGCAGCTACAATGTATGAAAGTATTATAATTTCAAAACATGAAAGACGCTGATTTTAGAGAGACAGAAGCAGGTGGGTCTCTGAGTTCAAAATCAGCCCTCCTTATAGAGGTCATTCCAGAGCAGCCAAAACTACACAGAGAAACTCTGTCTCAGACCACCCTCCAAAAATAGAAAAATAAACAAATAAAAGTTTACTGGAAAAAGTTTTACTTTGACACTGATTGTTTTCATGCAGAGATGTTGTTATGCCCAGTATATCATATATACATATAACTACACAAATATGCATACATATGCTGACAGTTATACAAATACATACCTTATAAAGATATATAATTAATACTCATTTATAATATGTAAACAGATTATACATGTACTACATATGAATATTCACTGTATACAGAGTATATATACATATATACACCTCTTAAGGGCATACAAACTCAGGAGGAAGGCTGTAACATTTTTTATGGATTCTCCAAAACATCATCTTATGGAACCAATTTCTATACAGCATTTTTAGATAACTGTTATATTTCTTTCAGAATGAAGCACTTATATCTTGGCTTGTTTTACACGCTGATGACATATTTACCCTTTGAGACTATAAACACTGGGGTGGAGACTTTTCTTTTGGAGCCATACTCACTGTTGCCCCAGATCTTCAGAGTTGCTTCAGGGACAGTGACAAGAAGTGGGTGCCCAATGCACCCTCTGCACAAGCTCGCCTGCATAAAGCCTGACTCTGGGCTGGGCCTCAAAGAAACAACAACAGTGAAACCATGCACAAGTGGGGAAGCCAGAGCTCAGAACAGTTCGACAATGTGCAGCATGACCAACAGCATAACTGGGATTTGAGCCCACACAGTCCCGCTCTGCACACCCCCTCGCACTAATGAAGCCTCCATGCCTTATCTGCAGCCACAGAGAATCCTTTCAAGGATATTAGATTAAATTTCACCATGTGTGGGAAACGCTAGAAGGAGCCTGGCATAAAATAAATCCACAAACCAGAGTATTAAAGAAACAAAATAAACCTCTAAATATAAAAGTAGAGCGCTTCCTTTTCTGTCTACATTCAGGCTGATACACTGAATATCAAAGAATCAACATGGTCTGCCCCACATATGGCATCCTGAACCCATTTTTGGCAGATTAATGTTCAAATAAGTTAATGGCTTCCAAAGATACACGTCTAATACACATTTAGAACACAAAAAAATATTTGACAACATGATACAGTCTGTATACCAAGTCATTTTTAGGGGTATGATATTCAAATTACTACGGGGCATATATAAAAATATTTTAATATGAACTAGTGAGTAAATGGAAAATTTAATAAATTCTCTAGAGATTGGAGAGAATTAAGAAGCCAGGTAAAGCTTCTACAGTGTACACAACTAAATAAATTTATGTTGGGTAAAATTCTTTTAGAAATGCATACAGTTTGTGTTTCTCATTTTTGCCTAAGTTAGAAGATCATAAATCCTAAAGACAACACATCATGTATTAGATTAATAATAAACATACTTGTGTAACTGTTCATTACTTAAAGATGTGGCGCTGCTAAAGTCAATCACTACATTTTCAGAGACCCTGGGTAAAGCAGAATTCACATGTTCTTTTCTTGTAGTCAGTATGTTTCTCATGAATTTCCATTAACAGACAATGACTTTATCTCTGGCCAAAAAAAAAAAAAAAAATTCTTCTGAGTGTTTATGAGATATATGGATTTTTGCACCACTAGGGACTGTGGAGATGGTTCATTCAGTATTGAGACCTGAGTTCAAATCTTCAATATGTCTGCAAAATGCTAGGAATGGCTGCCATATCTGGAACCCCAGCTCTGGGAGGCAGAGATAGGAAGGTAGATCTTAAGAGTTCACTGGTCAGCAGCCTTGCTAAAATGAGGAACCTTCAGTTCAGTAAGAGAGCCTGCCTCAAGACAATGATCTAGAGACACTCACAGTCCTGCCTTGGTTTCTCTGGCAGGACGCACATATGCTGGGGTGTGCGTACTCTCATACTGAGATGCACAACACACACACACCTCTCAAAGAATCCTTCTCTTTTGGGTTATCATGCATGAATTGCCCTAAGCAAACAAACTACTGGTATCAAAAATATCAGGGATCAATATTATCAAAATATACATGGCCCAAAGACAGCACACTTCTCTTGTCCAGGTAAGCCAGTACTCATTCTGAAGCCTGATTTTAACATGGGAAGAATTCAAGGAGACCTCATAGCACATAGCATTCACATGCTGCTCCTGGGTTCTGGAGGTTTGCAGCAGGCAGCAGACTGCATTCCTACTCTACTCCTAATGGAGGTTTTTCAATTAGATTTTCAAGACAGAGCTTCAAATTCACTGGTGTTCTGAATCACGTATTTACCTTCGTGTGTGACTGGGTTCCAGACATCCCGTCTTTCCAGGTTTGCTTGCCGGATGTATTGTGTTACTGGCATGTAGAAATGGCTGCTGTGCAGGCCAGTGGTTAGCAGAGCTCAAAGATGTAACATTATCTCTCTCAATTGATTTGAGGAAAGAATGTTCATAAAATATATACTGCTTTTGGTTAGGGGTTGATTTCTAAATAAACAGACCCGGCAATGGAAATTCTAGAAAGGGGCCTAAACAAAGCATGCATTCATGAATGTATGCTTTAAAATCAGCTCACAGCCACGGCCTTTTGTGAGCTTTCCAGGGACTGGAGAGTCGGCTGCATTAGGTTTATGATGTATAGCTGTTCTGATTTCACTTATTTTTCAGTCACTCATGGAAAAGCTTAACAGTGATATGCTGTATTTTCTTAGACACTGGTGTGCTTCTCAGCCTGCAAAGGTACTTGGCAGTGATGAGCGGGCAGGCATTTGTTAGGGAGGCAGACAAAGACAGAAAAGTAAAGAGCTTTGCTGCAACCAATGTCCCAACAAAATACAAAATGCTGGAGATGAGAGGTCTGTGGAGACTCCAACCCCCTCCCCCCAAAGTGCGAATTTGCACAACATGAAGTGGGCTAAGTGGGGCTGTGGTTCCTAATTTTCAATGAACTGAGGTCAACAAGATTTTTATCTCAGCCTACAAACTGTAAAGTAAACACCATAGCTTGGTTCAATTCTGCTTTTAACATGAGATTGTCTGGCTGATGGCTGCACAGGATGCTTCCAGAAACCAGAAGAATAGAAGGCCAAAAATAAGCATGGTTGCTTCCATGTTTATATGTATTCCAAAAAGAACAGGGTCATAAGGCTCATAGCTACAGTACATACACAAATGCTAAAATTGTACTATGCTTTTTTTCAGGTTATCATCTCACACTATTATCATGGAATAGTCTGATCAGAAACCATGCTTGTACTCCACACAGCTGTTGCTTGCTTATAAACACGTTGCTGAGAAGCCTAACATGTGGCTGGTCAAAGCCAAACATAAAAATGATGTCCCTCCCTTCACTCAGCTTATAATATGTCTTGAGGGAGAAGAGATTGTGAAGTAAAAAACAGTTCAGTTAAAAAAAAAAATCTATGACAGAACAGTAGACGGCTAACATTTCAATAGCATGAAATATGAAAGTTCTAATTTTGTATGAAGTAGAAAAATATCTGCTCTATTACTTCCTGTGATCAGAAAATAATCTACCTATAGAATAATAATGTATATACTACAAGGTTGTAATAAGGAACTCATAGGTGTTATGTGAAAGGCTTTTGTAACTTGTATAGAAACTATAAGGTGGCCACTGACAATACAGTGGAAAGAATCACACCTCTGACTTGGGAAGGGAGACCATGTGAGGAGCTGTGGATGGAGGGGAATAAACTTCTATTTACATGTCTCTATCAGATCAGATTGAGTTGGAGCTGTAGTGCCATGGCAGAGTACTGGGAGAACATTTGCCTGACATGCTTGAGGCTGCAGGTTCAATTCCCTTTGCTAGCTTGTACACAGATTCTATGATAAAACAATTTAAGCTATATCAATACATAGTTACATGTATATCTAGATGACCCACACGCGCACATGCACACACACATAACTGTGAACACTAGTAACTCTGTTCTGTTGCAAATACAGGTACACAAGGGGCATAACTCTCAGTCCTACTTTCAATACAAGAATTCCAAAAGTTATTAAATTAGCCAATCTTTGGAATGATGACCAATGGAACAAGTGTTTCTACAACATTTTAAGCAGCATAAATTTCATGGTCCTTCAAAGTGACCTACTGAGGTAGCCAATCACTCTGATAAATGGCTTTTGAAATGAGCAAGTTAAATAACTGGTGCTAAAATGTTCAGCAGAAGAGGCCAATGTAAATGACTTGCTTTGCCATCTAGGGCCTTATACATCTCAGGTCATCAACTGGTAATTTTACAGGCACAGAAAAGTCTTGGAGCCAATCCCAAAACTAAGCTAAGAACTTCCTCTAACAGTGTGATGACCTTTTCTGACTGATATCGTAACATCAGTATGGGTCAAAGGTGAGACATAGCAAGTTTCTTCCCCCTTCTGTGCCTAGTCCATTGTGCTGCTCAAGGACACAGGGAGGCAAGAGCAAACGTCCCCCTCAGCCATGTATAGCACAGCAGACTGGTTATCTGGAAGCTCAAGAAGATGGGGAGCATGTCCCAAGAATTTCTGGAGAAAATCACCTATGAGGCCAGCATAAACTGTAGCCCTCCCATGGATACATTATGAGGATCCTGTAGGAAGAACCATTGAGGGTCTAGCTGTGTGAACCAGTGAGCTCATGGAGCATGCTGATCAGAACCACTTTCATTTGCCTTCACATAAAATCTCCAAGCCATTTTCCGTAGACAGAAAGAAGGGAGCAGAAGGCTTTGCTATGTGTAGAAGAAACCGGCCTAAGCCAGAATGATGGGTTCCCAGGGGACCACTTCTCACCAGCTCATGCCTACTGCAGGTCTTACTGAGACAGACACACTGAGAAAAATAGAGCACCCTCCTTTAATCAGACCATTAGATCATGCTTAGTCACACTTCCATCATTTCCAGTAAATATACTGAGTGATGCTGGGTTCTCCCAGACACTCTCAAATGGACCCTAAAGAAGAACTGAGCCAGAGGCCACTGTTAGAAAGTAATGAACAACTTACTGATTAGATTCCAATAACAGTGCCATTTGTAAAATAAAACAGCAGTAATAAAAAAAGAAAAGAAAAGTAATGCCACTTGTTTGCATCAATTACTTAATCCTATGGACACACAGCTGGTGTAAATATCTTTGCTCTATCATGAACTTCTAGATAGTCCACTCTTACCTAATTTTCTTTACAAGGTGACCAGGCCTTAGAACCACTTTTGAACCCTTAGTGCTATGGTTTAAAGAGACCATGTTATGGAAAAAAAAAAAATGAATAGATTCTGGCAGTTCTCACTTGAAGCGCTTCAAAACAGCAAACCCAATACAGTTTTTTACTTCAAAAAGGTATTACAGAAGGCAAGTACAAATGAATTGTTTTGGATCTAATTCTTAACAACAATACTACATTTCATCGTCCAGTTAGTGAAATTACATTCAGAAAGTGACCCACATTGTGATGTCTACAAGACCAATTGATACAGCTCTTATTTGAGGCAAAAATCTAATATCCATCAGAATCCTATAGAAAGAAAGAGGAGTTAATATTCACAACATGCAGCAGCATACATAAGTGGAAACAGTTGACAGCTGGGAAGGAGAACTAGATGCCAGTGAGCTGATAACTGGCAACCTGGCCCAGCTTTGCTTGGCCAATTTCAACAGATTTACTTAACCAGAGATAAAAGCCATGGTCAGAATAACACGTGAACAAAAGTATTAAGACAGAATTAGGGTGAAGCAGTGTGATAAAACAATACTGTATATATAACAGCATGGCTCAACCAGGGAGAAGTTTTTAGAACAGAGTTGTGGGGCTTGAAATGTAAAGTTTTTAAGGTTTCCTTAAGTAAAGCTATAGAACGGGATGCACAGAGCCAGCCAAAATAGCTGAGGGAGACTAGGAAGAGCCACATATGGAACTAATTACTCCTGGAGAGGCCATGACAAAGAGCATTTCTCCAGACTTCATGGGGGCTTCACTTTCAGGAAGTCGCTGTAATTACTGCTCAAGTCTAGAGCAGCCTGTAAGCTGCTGACAGGTCCAGTGGAGGAGGAGGAGGAGGAGGAGGAG
>PVIH01021546.1:0-29266 GCA_004025045.1 Sigmodon hispidus | reverse complement strand
AAGGATATACAGGGATGGAAAAAAAAATTCAGAGGGAAAGATGAACACAAAGAAAATATAGGTGTAGCAATCTTATTTGTATTTCTTCCCTTGATAAGCCATGCCTATCATTCTTATCCTCTGTATAGTTATTGTTAACTCTTCCACATTTTAAATTCTTTTTACTGTGTTTTTTTTTTGATAAATACAAAATAAAGAAAAAAAAATAATAAAAAAACCCCAAAAAACTGGCTTTTCCTAAACAATATTGTCACTGTCTAAATGTCAAGGTCTTGTCAAAACTGAAAATCTTTTCATGGTTTCAAGCCTTGTAATTTTTCCACCAAAAAAGCAGTCTGTACTATCTAAAATATTCTTTATGTAAGGGAGCCATTTTGGGATTAGAGGGGGTTCCCAGAAATCCACAAAGATGACCCTAGTCAAGACTCTAAGAAATAGTGGAGAAGATGCCTGAACTGGTCTTCCCTATCATCAAATTGATGACCACCATAATTGTCAATATATAACCTTCATCCAGCAACTGATGTTCTTAAGCTATGCTGTCAAAGGGTTGTTAGACCTCCAAAGAAGTTGCAAGTCACAGATGAAGAACCACCCACCCACAGACTCCATCTGCCACACTGGCCTTTGAATGGAGCTGTGGTATGGCTGCCCCAGTCTACAACATGCCAGCTCATTCTGCATATTTATAAAGGTCGGCTTTCATAACTGTGGAATCCTGTTCCTTCTGAAATACTAAATTTGTATGAACAAAAAACACATAAAGAAAGGATATTTGTCAGGTGCTGGTAGCACATGCCTTTAATCTCAGCACTTGAGAGGAAGAGGTAAGCAGATCTCTGTGAGTTCAAGGTCAGCCTGGTCTACATAGTGAGTTCCAGGACAGCAAGAACTACACAGAAAAATTCTGTCTAAAAGAAGAGAATATTTTATAAACTATATATTTTTATTTATATATAATACAATATATTATATATAAACTATATATAAATTTTATATAACATAAAATATATTATATAACACTATTTAAATATAATTATAAAGGTAGAAAGAGGGATTATTTGGGGGAGGAAGGATGGAGGGAAGTAAGAAAGGGTAGTAATGGATGAATATGAGCAAAATACAATGATATACATGTATGTAAATGAAATGGCATAATGAAGCCCACTATTTTTTATGCTAGCCTAAAATGTAACACTAAATGAATATAACAATAACTTCTATTCCCCTCTCTATCTTTGTCTCTGTCTTTCTGTCTGTCTCTCTCTAGGTGTCTATCTGTGTCTGTCTGTGTGTGTGTGTCTGCGTGTGTGTGTCCCCATCCTCTGGACTCTATTTTTATAGAGAAGCCTTATCAATGTCAACATAAATTGCTCTTTTGATATATGTATACCTATTATCATTGTCCTTGTTTTTTAAATTAGTATTTTTAATTAATAAATCAATTGTATACATTTAAAAAAAAAAGAAAAAAAAAAAGAAAAAAGCCAAGCATGCCCAGGCTGCAAACCACAACCACTGACCAGCTTTGGATCAGAAACATGGTGGATTGACCCTTCGAACCCCACTCCAACTAAAGGAACACCAGACTCACTCTTGAGGAAGGTGGACAATAATGGATTTGGCAGGAGTGGAGACTGATCCAAGCATTATTGGGTCAGTGAGACCATAGGACTGTCTGCTCCCTGCCCAGGGATGGGATGGGGAGTTGCAGAGAAGAAAAATGACCAGATGTGGTGTGAGGGGGAATGGACCTTGAATAAGGATATTCAGGGATGGAAAAAAAATTCAGAAGGAAAGTTGGATACAAAGTAAATATATGTGTAGAAATCTTATTTGCATTACCACCCTTGATAAGCCATGCTTATGATTCTTATCCTCTTTATAGTTATTGTTAACTTTTCCGCAATTTAAATTCATTTTAGTGTGTTTTTGATAAATACAAAAAATAAAAAAAAAAGACGATTTACAAGAAGCTGACAGCCAGTATCAAACTTAATGGAGAAAAACTCAAAGCAATCCCACTAAAGTCTGGAACTAGACAAGGATGTCATCTCTCCCCTTATCTATTCAATAGAGTTCTTGAAGTTTTAGCTAAAGCAGTAAGGGAATGAAAAGAGATTAAGGGGATACAAATTGGAAAAGAAGAAGTGAAGCTATCTCTATTAGCAGATGATATGATTGTATTCATAAGTGACCCACAAAATTCTTCTAAGAAACTGCTACAGCTGATAAACACCTTCAGCAATGTAGCAGGATACAAGATAAACTCAAAGAAATCAGTAGCCCTTCTATACACTAAAGATAGAAGAGCTGAAAAAGAAATAAGGGAAACATTACCCTTCATAATAGCTGCAAATAGTATTAAATACCTTGGAGTAACTTTAGTCAAAGAAGTAGCAGACCTATTTGACAAAAATTTTAAATCACTGAAGAAATAAATTGAAGAGGATATCAGAAAATGGAAAGCTGTGTCATGTTCCTGGATTGGTAGGATCAACATAGTAAAAATGGCATTCTACCAAAGGCAATCTACAGATTCAATGCACTGCCCATCAAAATCCCAACACAATGTTTTTTGGACCTTGAAAGAACAATACTCAATTTCATTTGGAATAGCAGGAAATCCAGGATTGCCAAAACAATATAACTCAACAAAAGAACCTCAGGAGGTATCACCATCCCTGTCTTCAAGCTATACTATAGAGTACAGTAATAAAATCAGCCTGTTACTTGCATAAAAACAGACTTGTGGATCAATGGAATAGAACTGAGGATTCAGACATTAACCCAAAAACCTATGAACACCTGATCTTTGACAAAGAGGCCCAAAACCTTCTATGGAAAAAAGATAGTATATTTAACAAATGGTGTTGGCATAGCTGGATGGAAGTGTGTAGAAAAAGGCAAATAGATCTGAGACTGTCACCCTGCACAAAATTCAAATCCAAGTGGATCAAATACCTCAACTTAAACCCAGCCACTTTGATCTTGATAGAAAAGATAGTGGGAAATACACTTCTACAAATTGGCACAGGCCACCACTTCCTAAATATAACACCAGTGGCACAGACACTAAGACCAACAATCAATAAGTGGGATCTCGTGAAGCTGGGAAGCTTCTGCAAAGCCAAGGACACTGTCAATAGGACAAAACGACTGCCTACAGAATGGGAAAAGATTTTCACCACCCTACAAGTGATAGAGGACTGATCTATAAGATATATAAAGAGCTCAAGAATCTAGAGCCCAAAACCTTGAATAACCCTATCAAAAAATGGGGTACAGATCTAAAAAGGGAATTCTCAGCAGAGGAACTACCAATGGTTGAAAGGCACCTGAAAAAGTGCTCATCATCTTTAGCCATCAGAGACATGGAAATCAAAATAACTTTGAGATACCACCTAACACCTGTTAGATTGGCTAAGATAAAAGGCACAGATGACAGCCTATGTTGGAGAGGATGCAGAGCAAGGGGAACACTCCTCCATTGTTTTTGGGAGTGTAAGCTTGTTCAGCCACTTTGGAATGCAATATGGCGGTTTCTCAGAAAATTGAGACTCAATCTCCCCAAAGACCCAGCAATACCCCTTCTGGGTGTATACCCTAAAGAGGCACATTCACACTCCAAAGGTATTAGCTCAACTATGTTCATAGCAGCATTATTTGTAATAGCAAGAACCTGGAAACAACCTTGATGTCCCTCAACTGAAGAATGGATTAGCAAACTGTGGTACATCTACACAATGGAATGCTACTCAGCAGTAAGAAAAAATGATATCCTAAAATTTGAAGGCAAATGGATGGATTTGGAGAATATCCTCCTGAGCTCGGTATCACAATCTCAGAAAGATAAGCAATGCATGTACTCACTCATTAGTGGTCTCTAAACAAACAAACAAGAAAAAAGCCAAGCATGCCCAGGCTCTAAACTACAACCACTGAACAGCTTGGGATCAGAAACACCCTGGACTGAACCTTCGGATCCCACTCCAACTACAGGAACACCTGACTCACTCTTCAGGGAGGGGGGACAAAACTGGATTTGCCAGTAGTGGAGACTGATCTAAGCATTATTGGGTCAGTGGGACCATAATACTGTCTCCTCCCTGCCCAGGCAGGGGATGGAGAGTTGTGTAGAAGAAAACATGACCTGACGTGGCAGGATGGGGAAGGGACCTTGAATAAGGATATACAGGGATGAAAAAGAAAAAATTCAGAGGGAAAGCTGAACACAAAGTAAATATATGTGTAGTAATTTTATTTGCATTATCACCCTTGATATGTAATACTTATGATTTTTATCTTCTTCATAGTTATTGTTAACTTATTAGCATTTTAAATTCATTTTACTGTTTTTCTTCATAAATACAAAATAAATGAAGAAGGAAATAAAAAGAATAATTCTCTGTGTGGTTATTTGAGAGTGGCCTCGGGAACAGAACTGACCTGTAGTCCTGACATAAAACTCTTTTTTCACAGTCCATTAGAGGTTGGACCAACCCCCTCCTTGCCTATATCAGACAACACAGAACACTCTGACAAGCTTAAAGAAGGTGACTTTGCCACCATACACATACATAGAGCCATTTACATGGAGAAGGGGACTATTAACTGTAGAAGAAAAGACTATTAAAAACAAACAGGAAATTCTGGATCTACTGACTGCTCTCTGGGTTCCTAAGAAAATGGCTCAGAAGAGCAAAGGCCCAGTCCAACAGGGCAACAGTTTTGCCAACCAAACTGCCAAGTAGGTGGCAACTGCGCCAACGGTAGTCACCCCAGTACTGGCAGACCTTGGAGCCCGAGATCTACTTGTGCTTCCTTGATACACCACCAAAGATGAGGCATGGGCAAAGTCTATAACTATGGCCCAGAAAGTTGAAGAATGGTAGCAAGATTATCGTGCCCCAAGACGAAAAGCCAGGATGCTCCAGAAAATACAGTGGGCTTCCTATATGGTTTTTAGAAGGATGCAATTCAGCAGTAAAAAATAAAAGAAGGTAACCAAATTATTGAAGATATTGTGATCAACTACCATGCCTGTCAGCTGACTAATACCATCCCATACCTGGCCAGTCAGGGAAATCATCCCTGGGACACCAGGCCAGATATATATTGGGAGGTAGATTTCACTGTGATCAAGACTGGCAGGTTCAACTATAAACATCTATTAGTATTTATATAGACATCTTCTCAGGCTGGATAGAGGCCTACCCCACCAAGCATAAAACTACAAATGTGGTGGCCAAGAAGATCTTGGAGGAAATCTTACCCAGGTTTGGTTTTCCATCAATGATTGGGTCAGACAATGGCCCAGCCTTCCTTTCTCATGTAAGCCAGGGAATAGCCTCTGTACTGAGGGCAGATTGGAAACTACATTGTACATACAGGCCCCAGAGTTCAGGGCAAGTAGAGAGAATGAATCGGACCCTAAAAGAAATTTTGACCAAATTAGCCTTGGAGACTGGCGGTGACTGGGTGGCCCTCCTCCCCTATGCCATTTTTTAAATAAGGAACTGCCCATGTCAGATGGGTCTGAGTCCCTTTGAGATCATGTACGGCAACCTCCCACCTATAATATCAAACCTCCAAACAGACCTGGTGGATCAACTGGATGACCAGGATGTCTTGATCTCACTTCAGAGCCTCTGTCTGGTCCACAA
Source organism: Sigmodon hispidus (assembly GCA_004025045.1). Taxonomy (NCBI): domain Eukaryota; kingdom Metazoa; phylum Chordata; class Mammalia; order Rodentia; family Cricetidae; genus Sigmodon; species Sigmodon hispidus. The sequence continues at coordinate 23,600 of PVIH01021546.1, read as the reverse complement.
GGAGGTCTGGCCCAAGCTCCAGGCTTCCTCTCCTCCTAACCCCCAACATATTCAGGGCTGGAGACTGGGTCCTGGTCCAGAGGCATCAACATAGGTCTCTGGAACCTCGGTGGATAGGAACCTACCTGGTCATCTTGACTACCCCAATCTTTCTCAAGGTGGATGAGGTTGCATTGTGGGTCGACTATTCCCACTCCCAGCCAGCCAACCCCTTTATATTACTTGAAGATTATTGAAGTGAGTAGTCGTGGGAGGCTGTTCCACATCCCACCAATCTGCTAAAGCTTAAGCTTCACCACCAGAAGAGATGATTCCATTTTCTGTAGCTCTGCTGCTCATGATCCCCAGAGCAGTTCAGCCCAGCAACCCACACCAGCCTCAACGAGTGATTTGGGTGGTAAATCAGTGCTGTCAATGGAGAAACTCTGAACAGCACCACAAGCAATGCTGTTCCCCACACCTGGTGGCCCGATCTCTGTTTCATACTTTGTGATCTCCATTTACCTTTGCAATTTGGTGAGAAGTTCACGGGACATTGTGGGACTGGACCCCCCTCCATCAAAGTCTGCATGAGTATGGGGGAATCACAAGGGTACACGCTCCCTGAGGAGTGGAATCCTCAGGACTCAGGTTGCTCTCATGTCCTAAAGAGGGCAGCCTTGCTAGATACTAGCTTTTATATTTGCCTGGGGAGCAACCGAACTGCCTCAGACATTACTAGATGTGGAGGGGCAGACAATTATTACTGTGCTCAATGGGGCTGTGAAAAAACTGGAACAGGGGAATGGATCAAGCAAGCATAGGGGACCTATCATTATCCAATGAGTTTTACTCCCCAGGATCACAAGAAACCCCTCTGTTCCGCCATTGTGCCACCTACCGCTGTAACCCTGTCAGAGTGACTTTACAGAAGAGGTAAAGAAACTAAACAGTTGGGAGGTTGTCATGATGTGGGGACTTAGATTGTACCAAAAAGGATATGATAAGGGTTATTCTTCTCCATCCCAACTGGTGGTGCCGAACTCCCAGTTGGTAGGGCCTCTATGCAGATTTTACCCACCACCTTTCCTCCTACCATGGTGCCTTTCTCCTCTTTCACAACAAAAGCAGGGGAATCTTACCTCACTTAAACACCTACTGAAGAGAGGGACTTGATCCTGCCCTTCATGTTTCTAGTCTTATAGAACTTAAACAGATCAGGCCAGACCTTACTGCTTCTTGTTGGTTATGCTTGCTACATAAGCCCTCCTTTTTACGAGGCTCTGGGTATAAAAGGAAAACATACTGTTGAGAGCCCTTCCACCCAGCTGAGATTCACAGGGCCGGGTTAACTCTCCAATCAGAAATTACAAACATGAATTGCTTCCTGACCCAGGACAGGACAACGGTCAGGTGGAACAGGTGTAAGCATTTCCAAGGCTGGCATTCACCTGGAATGGAGCAGAACTGCAGCTACACCCCATGGTGTGGCTATGCAAACATGGGCCCACCCACCCTCTTAAAGAAAGTGTTCACACAAGACCCCTCCCTTTTCCTCTTTCGAGTCCCCGAATCTCTCTCTGCTTTCCTGCTAATAAACTCTAGTGTGATATTCCTCGTGTCGAGATTTCATTCACAGGCAAAAAACCAACAACAGGTGTCATATTATAAACCAAACCCAGAAAAATAGTTGGTTAGTACCAAAGGATCCCAGAATCTTCTGGCTGTGCTATGGAACTGGGTTGACCCACTGTGTCTCCAGGGATCTGATGCTCCAATGGAAAAACTTATGGGTCCTGGTGTCAGTTCTGCCCCATGTTCTGTACCACTCAAATGAAGAGATGATGGCCCAGTTCCATCCCCAACTGCATCAAGGACGTCACCAACCTCCTGGGCTGGTGGCCTCCAGGGCTGGGTTGAGAACAGCCTTCATGGTCTTACAACAGAAAGGGTTTCAAGAGTTAGGGATTCAACTAGACTCTCAACTAGACAAGATAGAGACCTCTGTAAGGTTATCTCCAAATATCTCATGACTCCATAGCACAAGTCTCTCTGCAAAATCATAGAGGGCTTGATCTCCTGTTTTTGCAGTAGGGTACTTTATGTCCGGCCCTGGAAGAAGAATGTTGCTTTTATGTTGATTGTTTTGATATTATTACCCAAAACCTAGATAAAATCAGAGATAGTATCAAAGAAAGGAAGAGAGAACGAGAAGCCAGCCAGAGCTGGTTTTAGGCCTGGTACTTGAAGAGAGTAAACTTAGTTCAAGAAACCCCATTTTGTATTCTACTAGCCATTTTGTACTAAAATAGAGTTCAGCTTCACATTCCTGGCAGGTGCTTCCCCAATTCCAAGAAAGAATGAGCTAAGCCTATCTAAGGACACCTGGATGGTCCACCCCTCAGGCAGTAAAAACCTACCAGCCACACCACCCAAGTGGGGTTCAGGAATGTAAAGCTGTAAAAAGTCTCTAAGCATGAGTTCGTTGAGAGTATACCTCCAGCCTTGACTCCAAGCAACCCTGCCTTGTGGTCTTTGCCTATAAAAAGCTTGTATAACTTGGGCTGCTCAGTTCTGGCCTGAACTGCACTCATGGGGTGCAAGTGCGGTACGGAGAACATGCTCCCTGATAGGCTTGTATCTCACTGGCAATAAACCTTGCTGTTGCATTTCAGATATCTCTGTCTCCAGTAGTCTCTCAGGGTAATCGAGATTCAGGCATTACAGTACTCAATCCCCTGGCTCTCAACCCTAATATCCAGTATGTTAGTCCCTCTTGTTATTTTGATTATTCTGCTCACCTTTGGCCCATGCATTCTTTACAAACTAGTACAATTTATGAAACAAAGCCTAGGAACAATTCAGTTAATGGTACAGAGGGGATACACCCCTGTCAGTACTATGGGTCAAGGTTAATATGTCACCACAAAGAATCATATGACTGAGGAATAGGAACCCATGATTGGGTCCTAATAAGGTACACACACACACACACACACACACACACACACACACACACACACAATGGAGAAATGAGAAGACCAAAAGCTAAAAACAGGCCACTCTGCCTGAGTTAAATTTCAGGTTCTCAGAAACTTACACAAAGACAGAAAGCTCATAGCAGGGGCAGCCATCAGGTGCCAACTGATTAACAAGGAGAGTGGCCCAAGAATGTCACCATCCCAGGGGTGGCTATCAGGTGGTAACTGATTAACAACAGAATGGTCCAAGAGGGTCACCACGACAAGGTCAGCCAATGAGAAAGTCTGATAAGCAATTGGCTAGGATAAGAAATAAATTTCTAAAAAGCCCCTAACCCCTGGCAACCCAATCTTGTGTTTTTTGCCTATAAAAACTAATATAATACAAATAACTAATTCCCTTTGCCCTCATGCTAGGTGCTGGGAGTTCCCTGCCTGGCTTGAGTGGTGTCCTAAAATAAGCCTTGCTCTTGCATCCAAGTCTCGGTCCCTGGTGTTCTCTCTGGGGGTCTGAGTCTGGGCACAACACTGGAGTTGCTGCTGGGGAATGCAGCCATTACTGTTCTCAGAGCAGCTGGATAACAGGCAAGCCGGCCTCAGCAAGGAAGGTCAAGTCTGTAGACTTTGCTGTGGAAGGAAGGTTCACTGAGGGTCATTAGATCCTCACATGGAATTCACCTGCCCCCTACTCTGAACCTTTTCCAGTTATCTGTAATTCTGCTCCAGCCTCTTGTGGCATCTGGAGGTGCTGGAGGTGGTAACAGGGAGAACTCCATTTATACAGCTATAGGGAACTCGTCCATAGAGCCCATTAGTTGAGGTGGATGTTTGTGGGTAACCTCTCATTTATACTCCTTAGGTAAACCCAATAAACCCGTTTATTCAGCAAAGGAGACTCTGGTAGAATTGTCCATTTGTTCTCTGGTGCTTCCCTATCTAGTACAGGCAAACATTGCTCATGCCTTCCCTATAATGTCCACATACTCACTCATAGTGTTTTTTGTTAGAAACTTCCCTGAAAAACTTGAGAATTTAAATTCCCTAATGAACTCCAACAGGCACCTGCTCACACTCTTCTTAGACTGATGTTCTCCTGGCCTGAGGATGCTCCCAAATATCCCTCAGGTTGGAGGAGGAAGAACGAGCACCTCCCCCAGTCCTCTCTCCAAGATTAAAACATTTAACCAGTTTAACATTTAACACAAAGAAGCAGTAATGAAGCCAACAAGAAGTGACAAAGGTACTTACCAAAACCAGAAACACTAACCCCACAGTCAAAATCTTGTAGCCCTTGAATTGCTCCATGAATAGATCTGCACAGCCTAGACTCTTGTGGAATTATAAATACGAATTCAGGTCTGTCAGTAGCATCATGAGTTTTAGATGCCCTCCCATCATAAATGAGCTGTTTCACTGTGTTGGCTTTCAATTTCCATAATCACCTGACTCATTTTTATACTTGCTATCAAATAGAGGATATGGAAATAGCTGCAGCGATGACCATTGGTGGGAAGGTCCAGCTGGCTGGATTACATAGGTGCTGAGGGAGAATACAAGTGGAAAAACAGGACTTTTATTCACATATGTACTTCTCTGTGGTAAGACTCCTGGGTCCCAGTGAGCCCATGGGAATGTGTGCCCAATGGAGTGTTTCTTGGGCTCTTTTTACTGCTGAGTGTGGCAGAGCACAGATCTCTATCAGTTGCAACACCTGGGTTCCAAGGAGTGGAGCTGGTGAGGATGTGGGAAGGGGGTGGGGAATCTACTCTGCCACTTCAATTATGGCTCAACTGCCCCAGAGCTTAGTTTTTTTGTTTGTTTATTTATTTGTTGTATGTTTTCCCTCACAGACAGATTAACATAGGATAGACTGACCGATGGTCCCTTCACAGAGGAAAAAAAGAATGGGTTCAACTTACTGCAGACAGTTGTAATCAGGACACGAAGCATCTAAGCCTGTGCTGATTCCATTTCCTGAGTATTGGTAATTTATTATATGCATGAAATCTCCCCTTCTGCTTGTCTAACCAATACTGAGATGGGTGCTTAACTTTAATTTTAATTAATTTACTTTTTATTTTATGTGCATTGGTGTTTTGCCATGAGTCATGTCCCCAGGAACTGGAATTACAGACAGTTGTGAGCCACCATGTGGGTGCTGGGACTTGGTCCTAGGTCCTCTGGAACAGTCCATTCTCTTAACCACTGAGCCATCTCTCCAGCCCCTTAACCTGCATATTAACTAACCTCAAGGAGCAAAATTTAATCTTAGCTCCAGATCTAATACAAGGCAAATGCCTTATAATTATTTAGGGTGTCCTATTATACAGCAGCAACTTCATCACCATCCTCTCAGGTTGGTGCTCCCCAAACAGTGCTCCCTTAGCTATTTACAGCTTATTCTAACTATGTCAAATAGGTGCCTCTGTGTCTACCTATAGCTACTGAAGGTCTGGCTCTGCTCACTAAGCCACTTTCTGGAGAATCTCCATTAAATTCTATAAGAAAAATAATACCTGAAGCAGAGCAGGCTATTAGCTTATTAAACATTGCTCCTGCTAAAATGGTAGCTCTTAGAACTAAATCCTTACTTTCTTATCAACTACTTCTCCTTTCTTCTGCCTCCTAAAGTACTGAAATTATTTATCAATAGTGTATGGAAATTGATACAATTCATAATTCTCATTTAGTAACTCCTCATTTATAAGAAAGTATAGACTTAATAATGATGGAAAAAATAGGTCTTAAACAAGTCACTGGTAAAGAACCTACAGAAATAATTGTGGCACTAAATGAAGCTTATGTTCATTATTTGTTCCACACTGATACTAACTGGAAGATGCCATGGCCTGTCCTCCAGATCTATAGATAATCCTTAGGCAAAATATCCCCTTTTAAAATTTTCTGAAGATGCCTCACGGGTATTAAAATTACAACTATAAATTCAATAAACATTGGGGTTTTTTTATGATTTTACACACGACCCTTTAAAAGAACAAAGACATTATGTTTTATATATTAATTGTTGGTCTTAGTGTCTGTGCCACTGGTGTTATATTTAGGAAGTGGTGGCCTGTGCCAATTTGTAGAAGTGTATTTCCCACTTTCTTTTCTATCAAGTTTAAAGTGGCTGGGTTTAAGTTGAGGTCTTTGATCCACTTGGATTTGAGTTTTGTGCAGGGTGACAGTCTCAGATCTATTTGCCTTTTTCTACACACTTCCATCCAGCTATGCCAACATCATTTGTTAAATATACTATCTTTTTTCCATTGAATGTTTTGGGCCTCTTTGTCAAAGATCAGGTGTTCATAGGCTTTTGGGTTAATGTCTGGATCCTCAATTCTATTCCATTGATCCACGAGTCTGTCTTTATGCCAGTACCAGGCTGTTTTTTATTACTGTAGCTCTATAGTATAGCTTGAAGACAGGGATGGTGATACCTCCTGAGGTTCTTTGTTGAGTTAAATTGTTTTGGCAATTCTGGCTTTCCTGCTATTCCAAATGAAATTGAGTATTGTTCTTTCAAGGTCCAAAAAATATTGTGTTGGGATTTTGATGGGCAGTGCATTGAATCTGTAGATTGCCTTTGGTAGAATTGCCATTTTTACTATGTTGATCCTACCTATCCAGGAACATGGGAGAGCTTTCCATTTTCTGATATCCTCTTCAATTTCTTTCTTCAGTAAAGAAATCAATCAATAAGTGGGATCTCCTGAAGCTAAGAAGCTTCTGTAAAGCCAAGAACACTGTCAATAGGACAAAATGCCAGCCTACAGAATGGAAAAAGATTTTCATCAACCCTACAAGTGATAGAGGACTGATCTCTAAGATATATAAAGAACTCAAGAATCTAGAGCCCCAAACCTTGAATAACCCAATCAAAAAATGGGGTTCAGATCTAAAAAGGAAATTCTCAGCAGAAGAATTACGAATGGCTGAAAGGCACCTGAAAAAGTGCTCATCATCTTTAGCCATCAGAGAAATGCAAATCAAAACAACTTTGAGATAACATTTAACACTTGTTAGATTGGCTAAGATAAAAGACACAGAGGACAGCCTGTGCTGGAGAGGGTGCAGAGCAAAGGGAACACTCTTCCATTGCTGGTGGGAGTGTAAGCTTGTTCAGCCACTTTGGAATGCAGTATGGCGGTTTCTCAGAAAATTGAGAATCAATCTTCCCAAGGACCCAGAAATACCACTTCTGGGTGTATACCCTAAAGATGCACAGTCACACTCCAAAGGCATTAGCTCAACTATGTTCATAGCAGCATTATTTGTAATAGCAAGAACCTGGAAACAACCTAGATGTCTGTCAACTGAAGAATGGATTAACAAACTGTGGTACATCTACACAATGGAGTACTACTCAGCAGTAAGAAAAAATGATATCCTAAAATTTGCAGGCAAATGAATGGATTTGGAGAATATCCTACTGAGTGAGGTATCACAAACTCAGAAAGATAAGCAGGGGATGTACTTACTCATTAGTGGACTCTAAACAAACAAACAAACAAGAAAAAAGCAAAGCATGCCCAAGCTGCAAACCACAACCACTGAACAGCTTGGGATCAGAAACACCCTGGACTGACACCTTGGATCCCACTCCCCCTAGAGGAACACCTGACTTATTCTTGAGGGAGGGGGGAGAAAACTGCATCTGCCAGGAGTGAGTGGAGACTGAACTAAGCAATGTTGGAACAGTGGAACCATGGGACAGCCTGCAGCCTGCCCAGGGAAGGGATAGGGATTTGTGGAGAAGAAAGAATGACCTGATGTGGTGGGAGGGGGAAGGGACCTTGAATAAGGATATACAAGGTTAGAAATGTGACTTCTTTGTTCATCATCATCATCATCATAATAATAATAAAAAGAAATAAAAAAGGAAAAAAACATAAAATGATCCAATGGAAAAAAAGACTTTATGTTTTATATATTAAGTACACATGCTCCACAAAAGTGATTGCACCCACCCCTGATTGTACAACTCATTACTGTAGGATATTTGTATACTGTGCAAAGGTATATTGCTGTGATTGATGTAATAAAAAGCTGAATGGCTAATAGCTAGGCAGAAGGTATAGTGGAGACAGAGAGAAAAACTCTGAGAAGAGGAAAGGTGGAATTGCCAGGCAGACATGGAGAGGAAACGGGAAATGCAAGATAGGAAAGAGGTGACATTACATGGCAGAACATAGATTAATATAAATGGTTTAAGTTATAAGAGCTAGCAGAGACAAGCCAAAACTAAAAGCCAAGTTTAGTCAATACTTGGTTTTAAGCTATTATTTGTAAGCTGGCAGCTGACACAAAGCTTCCGATAGCTCATCCTTCCTAACTTGAGAGAAACAGGATGTTGAAAAAAGAATTCTGACTGTAGAGAGAGCACAATGGAAGGTGTTTGGAATGAGATCCTGGAGTCTAGCAAATGGAAAGTTGGAATGGATGACTCATAAGTAGCAAGCATGAGACAGCAATGGAAGAAAGGTTTAATGTATAAAGAGCTGAAAAGAATCCCATCTTACTGAAACAAGACAGTAATACTGAACTGCTGGGTTCTCTGCCCCTAAAAAACACAAGCAAGAAGAGGCTGCATAGGAGGAAGTTCAGCACCAGCCATTGTGACTGCTGGCTGAAGCTGCTGCAAAGGCTTGGAGCAGTGTTTTGTGTGTTACTGATACTATAGATGCTTACCCTGCTGATGCCTGGTCAGATTACATCTCCATCCATGGGTGTGCTCTCAGCAGTAGCTGTTATGCCCACGTGTTAGAATTTCCACCAGAAAGGCTGGACACATTGTTATGAGTGGGCATTTTATTGCTACCTACAGAGAATGAGAACCCAGGTCCATCACCTAACTCTGCACAGCAGAAGGGGGTAAGAGAACGCTGCTCCAACGGGCGGGGGTTTTTAAAGAAAAACCTACACAATCAAGATGTGACACACCTTGATGTTCCATGATTGGGCAAAGGGGTAAGGTGCAGCAGCCATTGGAGTTTTCTGTCGCGAATCCAACCTTTGAATATATTAGCTTCTGCAGAAGTTCACTCACAGACCTGGTCCCTGCCCCCAGAATGAATCCAGGTCCTTACATACAAAGATCAGAAATTGTATCTGTTATGCCCACGTCTAAGAATTCCCACGACCTCCAGCTTCTTGGGTCTGCCCTTGGTTCCCTCCCTGGAGCTGTGATAGTTTCTGTATCTTTGGGGTACCCCTTATGTTTGCTTCCCTTTGGTGGGCCCTGAGGTCTCTTTGGTGCTGGCACTTCAGTGGGCTCCTCTGTAGGCTGCTTATGTGACCTGCCCCTGCTGGCCTTGCTTCTAGTCCCGTCCTTCTCCTGCTTGGAGGCCACAGGCTGGCTGGACTTTGAGTCGGACTTGGTCATCATCCTTCTGCTCTCATGGTGGAGCACCAACACCAAAAACAGCCCCGACTCAGAGTCCCAGTTAGAGAAGTTTGTACTTTTGTACAACCAGCTAATATTTTAAAAATAACAGTATTAACAGGTTTGGAGTGGATTTTAAAAGGAAAGCAGGGTTTTTTTTTTTTCAGTTTTTATTCAGGATAATACAGTGGCCAAGGAATGCAAACACTATTCCACCTTTGTCCCATTCCCTTGGAGGGCAAAAGGGGTCAAACCAAGTATGGTCTCCCAGATATCTATAATAGACTTACTCCTCCACCATACCTAAGAGTAGCATGTCCACTCTGGACTCTTCCAGTTATCCCTGCCTCTTGGTATGCTCTCTCACATATCTACAATCAACTTTCTCATCCACCATTAACAAATAAAGGAAAGAAAGAAATACACAAATCTCTCAAGTGACCTTTGAATGACCATCATGGTTAACATGGCATCCCCTCTCTAATGCCTGCCTACATTAAAAGGGCCAGCAATGCAGGCAATGCATCCATCCTTGGACTCCATTGCAGTCACTATTTTTTCTTTAAAACATTATAAGGGAGATGGTGTTGACAGCACAAAGGTTCTTGTGCTCACAGATAAATGCTAGGGAAACCAGGACACTAGACACACAGGGCTGTCTCTTCAATGGAAGAGATGTGTACCCTGCTTCTCTGCCCAGAAGGCTAGAAATGGAAGCGAATAATAGCCTAGGTGTCCCTATGCTATCTGTAGGGTCAGGCCCGATATGGCTCTTACAATAAGACAGGAGGTAGCTAATAACCTAGATGACTTCTGTGCTATGTGTATGACTGGGACCACAGCAGGTCCTGCTAGACCCTTAATACAACACGTGGACCCTATCCAAAGAGCCCCTCCTCATGGAAGACAGAACACATACTTTGAAAAATGTTTGATGTAATTATGCATCTTTGGACACACAGGATTGTGTTACAGCAGGAAACTCATTTCCCAAATTGTATTGCACTTCATTGTGCCCGTAATAAACTGCCTGGTGTCAGATTCTAGAAATCTGAAGCAACACCAGCCACTGAGCCCTGTTGATCTGGATTTCTTATTTAACCTCACTCACATAGTCGTTCCGATGGCTCTGGTGTCTACAGAGACCCCTACAGAGTGTCCCAGCAACACCTGCTCAGTGAGTAAAAGGAAGACTTAAATTTTACAACATTTCTCCATGGGGACTCTAGTATAGTACCTGGTCTAGTCATAAGAGGGCTACACAGGCAGGAAGTATCTCAGGATGTGTACTCACCCCTGATTGGAGGAAGTCATGAAATACATAACCTTGTGTTGTTTGCCTTTCTAAGTACCTGACTAAAGTAATTCAAAGCCATTCTGTAGGAATCCCAGCTGGACCTGACCAATGTCCATCATTTCAGCCAGCATTGAATAAAGACTACTTCAAACTTGGCTCAAAAATTTGGTGGTGGTCTTATTCTCGATCAGTGGGATTAACACTGGGGGAAGGTACAAGTACATGCTGGGTTTTGTCGACCTTTTCAGGTAGATAGAAGACAGGGGGTCTGGGCCTGAAAAAAAGTCATGGAAGATTGGACCCCAATGATTGTAGTTCTAATAGGGTAGATTCTTAAATTTTTCTTGCTCTGCTCTGGAAACAAGATGTCACAATTATATCTATTGCCCTATATTGGCGTTTATACAGAAGAAATAAAATTGGTATGGGTTAATGGAAATAGAAAGAGACACCAGGGTGTTCCTTTCTGGAAGTGTATGCAAAGAATAGGCCTCGAAAACCAAGAACAGAAAATGTTATAATCATCCAATTAAAGGCTTATTAAGAGATATTTTGTAAAAGCTTACAATGGAAAAGACATTACGTGATTTGACAGGTAACTTGGTTAAGGTATAATAATCTCAGACTGTCTTACAAACTGTATCAGCATGAACAGCCAGCCTAGACCTGGGCTGTAAAAACAGAAGGTTTTTGCTTTTCATACCATGAGAAATTTGTTACTTCCTGACTTGACAGACGCTGTCCAACGGTGTTTCCAATAAAATTGTCTGTTTCATACTTTGCTTTTTTACCCAGGACATTTGACAGGGAAGTGGAAAAAGAGAACCAGGACTCTAATGCTTGCCAAATGACTTAGTAACCAATAAACGACATAAATAAAAAGTCTCTGTGGTTCAGAGAGAGCTGCTGAACCCTCAGATGTGCATCCACCCCTTTCTTCCCCCTGCGACTCCACCATCTCCTCTTTGGCACCTGAAAATGGCAGATGCTGGACTTCGGCAATGTGCTAATGGTATCACTAAATACATTTCTTCTGATGCCTTATATAATGGGAAAATACATTTTAATATGGATCCTGAACGTCAAGGAAAAGAGACAAAGACATAAATCAGATAATTGACATGAATCTCTGTTCTTTTGTTCATCTCTGCTTTCAGCACTGACTGGGTTTATAATTCTCATTCTGGTGAGATTAATAATGAGGACCCTGCTTCTTAAATTCTATGATCAATTAGGCAAAACAAAAGATTAACTCCGTCTAACTAATGGGTTTTAGGGCCAACTACACTTCTTTAGAGCAGGGTGAGTCCACGATCTGACTCATTCAATAAGATGACTGAGGGATGTAACAGACCTCCAGATCTTTGTAGGCTTCCTGATTTTATTACAACCAACACCCTGAGGAATGTAAGTTCAGCCCATAAAACTCACTATTTAAACAGCACCACTAGGCAGAACAAAGACAAGGACCTAATTCATCAAAATTCACAGTTCTAAGAAGGCCTCTAAATGTACTAACCTTGTCTTTTGGCTTCTGTAGTTCTGCTTCCAACAAATTGTACTTGTTAAAGCTCACCCTGAGAAAGACTCAAGGCTACATTGGAGTCCCAAACACCCTGTGTAATCCCCAAACAACAAATAAAGACTTTCTATTGGCTCAAACCCATGTCCACATAGTCTTCTCTGGTGGGTATGATGGCACTGGCCTGCAATTCCAATCTGCAAGTAGGGAGAAGAAACAGACAGGACCAAGAGTTCAAGGCTGTGAGAGGTATGGTGGCACAGGATGCCTTTGTATTCTCCAACTTGAATAAACCCATTTCCACCCTATTTTAGTTATGGTTTCTATTCCTGTGATAAAACACAATGGCCCAAAGCAACTTTCAGAGAGTGATGGCTATTCTTCCTTGTCAACTTCACTAACTCTGCAGCTAAATGAAATCCCCAAATGGAGAGGCACACCTGTGAGGGATTTTTGCATACTTAAGCGGGAAGGTTCTCGTCTTATCTAGACCTTTGAGGTAGGAAGACAAACCTTTAATCCAGATCTTTTGAGGTGGCAAGACCCACCTCAAATCTGGCTCACACATTCTGCTGGAAGTCTTTACAAGGGCATGGAAGAAGGAGACTTTTGCTCTTTGCTTTCTTGCTCTCACCTCATTGGCAAGTCCATTCTGCACTGAGAGTAAAGTGTACTTCTTTGCAGTTTTAGTGTTTTCTGAAGACCATCTGAGGCATCCAGCTCTGTGAACTCAACAACTACTGGATTCTTGGACCTTCTATTCATAAACAGCCATTGTAAGTCACAGCTTGTCAATCATTCTACTAAATCCCACATATATACACACATACATATATGTATATGCATATGCATATTATATCTCTACACACACACATACACACACATATACACACATCCTGAAACTTACCATGTAGACCATGTTGGCCTTGATTTCACTGAGGTCCGTTTGCCTCCCTTGTGTTGGAATTAAGATGTGCACCACCATGCCTGGTTTATTTACCCATTTTTAATAGATGCATGAGTTCATCTATATGTTATATATCCTGTTTATTTATTTTATATTGTCTTAAAGATTTGCTTTCATTGTGTTTATTTATTTATATTTTATTTTTCAAGATAGGGTTTAATCTGTGTATCCCTGGCTGTCCTGAAACTCACTTTATAGACTAGGCTGGTCTGGAACACAGAGATCCACCTGTCTCTGCCTCTTGACTGCTGGAATTAAAGGTGTGCACTGCCATGACTGATTTTATTTTTATTTTATATTATTGTGTAGGTATGTGTATCTATATAAATGTATGCTATATGTTTGCAGGTACCCAGAAGAAGTCAGTTTCCAATGCAACTGGTATTGCTAGATGTTGTATACCACCCACCCAACTGGGGTCCTCGGCCAGAGCAGCAATCACTCCCAACCAATAAGCCATTCCTCAGCTCCCATACTGTTTATTAAAAGGCTTTGTCAGGACTTTGTCATGTTTCCATGCAGGCAAGCTCAGACATTAATAATTTTACAAATTTTAAATTTATTTAATTGACTGTATGTGTATGAACATTATATGTAGCACCTCTAAAGATAAGAAAAGGGTGTCAGGTCTCTTGGAACTGAAGTGACAGACATTTGTGTGGCTAGGAATTGAACCTGGATCCTCTGAAAGAGCAGCCAGTGCTCGAAACCACGAAGTCATCTCCCTAGCTACAATAATTCACTTTTAGTTTGTTGATGGATAGTTAGACTACTAGATGTTAGCAGTGTTCCTAGGTTTCTGCTTATCGCTGTTTGGACCTAAACTTGCTCATGGTACCTTTTGAAATAGACCATTCTTTTTTCTTACACACACAGTGCAGTTACACCCAAGAATAGGAAATGTTTTTTATTGCATATTTTGTGTGTTTGCTTTTCTTCCAAACTTTATATCTGAAGTCTAACCACTGACATGACTGTGATTGGAAATCCTGCCTTTGAGACAGGTGAGTAAAATGAAACTTAAATTATTTTGTTGTTGTTTTCATTTTTATTTCTAATTTCATTGTGCTTTGCCTGCATGTATGTCTGTGTGAAGGTGTCTGATCTTTGGAACTGGAATTAATTAACAGACAATTGTGAGCCACCATGTGGGTGCTGGGAATTGAACCCAATCCCATGGAAGATCAGCCAGTGTTCTTAACTCTTGAACCATATCTCCAGTCCTTTAACATAAGTTTTAATTAAAGTCAAGTGAGATTTTTTTTTTGCTTTTATTTCTTCTAAGTTAATCTTGGGGTTTTTTTCAGAGAGTTACTAGTACTTTAATCCTGTCTTGACTCAGCTCCCATGTATAACAGCATTCATTATACTCTAGAGAGGGGCTGGGAATGTGGATCAGACGTAGAGCACCTGCCTAGAATCCCCCAGTGAGGGGCTGGGATGTGGCTCAGTGGTAGAGCACCTGCCTAGAATCCCCCAGTGAGGGGCTGGGTGTGGCTCAGTGGTAGAGCAGTGCCTAACATGAACAGGCCCTGGGATCCATGCCAAGAGCTACAAAAATGAAAAACAAACAAACAACAACAAAGGAATAAACATAAAAATAAATATAATAAACTTAACAATGTCTGGGGATAAGAATCTTAGTTTTTCCCCCACAATCCCATCCCAATTGTGATATCTCACTACACACAGTTCTCCAAGCTGTTATCATTGGGAGAAAGTGCATGTCCAAGGTACAAAGTAGGGCTGGAGAGATGGCTCAGAGGTTGAGAACACTGACTGTTCTTCCAACGTACAAAGTATCTATATTATTACTCACAATTGTAAAATATTTAATTAAACTAATAAAAAATTTCCACGAAGCTGGAGAAATGTCTCAGCAGTTAAGAGCACTGATTTTCTTCCAGAGGACCTGGCTTTGAATCCCAGCATCCACATGGCAGCTACCCCTAGTAGGATATCAGATGCCCTCTTCTTGACTTCTGCAGACACCAGGAATGCATGTAGTGCACATACATACATGCAGGCAAAATATCCAAAACACATAAAATAATTTAAATGAAAAATTCCAAAATTAAAAATAAGGCATAAGCTGGTAGGAGACAGGGTGGCTGTATGACTGTAACCACAGCGCCTGTGAGGCTGGGGTAAGGACACAAGGGTTTTAGGCACCAAGACTTGTCTTTAGCTTTTTTTCCTCTAACCTCCTTCCCCCCCCCTTCTCCCTTCTCCCCACCGTTCCCTGGATATCCAGATTCCCCAGCAAACTCTAAATGGCAAAAAAGACTTGTCTCAAAAAAAAAAAAAATGTATGGTTTGGAGATAGTTCAAGAGGAATGGTGCAAACATGCAGGTCTCAGTTTGAAACCCCAGCTCCACATAAAAAACTGACATCGAGGGGCTGGAGAGATGGCTCAGCGGTTGAGAGCACCGTCTGCTCTTCCAGAGGACCCGGGTTCGATTCCCAGCACCCACATGGCAGCTCACAACTGTCTGTAGTTCCAGTTCCAGGCAAACACCAAGGCAAATAAATAAATAAATAAAGTTAAAAAAAAACAAAAAACTGACATCGACTTGTGCTATAATCCACGGCGGTGGGTGACAGAGACAAAAAGATCAGTGGCCCTTCCTGGCTGCCAGCCTAGCTCCAGGTTCACCAAATACAACCTCTTATATTTAAAAAAAAGAAGACACTCTGTAAAATATCATCTCATGTATATAAGGTTAGATTTTGTCTGTGTGGTATATAGAGAGATGTATAAAATATGGTGACCCAGTGCTATAATGGGTAGCTTCAGCCTTCCATCATTTGCTGTTCATCGTTTTGATGGCTGCACTCAGTCTCATCTCCCTCAGGAGCACTCAGGTGGGACAGATGAAGGACAGAAATAATTCCACTTGGTTGCGGACAATAATCTCTTCTGGGTGGATGTTGTCTGGAAGGTCCAAGCTGGAGGTCATTTCCCACGCATCCACAAAGGCCACCTGGAGACCAACGAAGGCCGCTCGGAGGAACCTGTTCACCTGGAGCGTGAGCCAGTCACTGCCATACACGGATTTGTAGCCAGTATTGGCCAGTTTGATAACCACCAGAGTACTGGGTTCCCGGTCCAGGAGGGCTTTCACAGCTTCTCGGATCCCCGCCAGTCTTCGAGCAAAGATGGATGGCGGGAAAGTGGTGAAATGGGCCCCCATGCCCAGCACCACGACTGTGTAGTGTCCTCCAGCCAGACCATGCAGTTCTCTGGCCACAGAGTGCAGGGAGGCCACTGGGGTGAAACTGGAGCGCAGGGGCCAGCTGTGGGCCCTCCAGTGCAACACTGTCCCCCGAGTGGTGTCCACGGCCATCAGGGGGCCTGTCTGATATGGGGTATGTAGATCAACAGGCTTCAGGGCTGTTGGGAGGAGGAGAGAGAAAGTATTAACATAGGTGATTGGGCTGGAGAGATGGCTCAGCCAGTGAGGGTGCCTGGTGCCAGCCCTGAGGACTTGAGACTGAGATTCATATGGTGCAAGGAGGAACCAGCTGTTATACAGCGTCCTCTGATCTCTCACAGACTGTGTACATGACAGTGTCTAGACATACACACATAAATAAATGTAAAATTTAATAATAAATTAACATTGGAATGTGAATCTTCTCATACAAAGCTTCTCCTCCTCCTTCTCCTTGGATCTCACTAGCATTAAAGGTATGCAACACTATCGCCAGTCTATCTAAAAATATATTTTTTTAAAGACAGGTTCTTATATATCCTTGGAGATGTTATCTACCACACATGGCTGTTTTTAACTTTTAATTATGTGCATGCTTGTGTGTGTGAGGGGGGCGGGGAGAGAGAGAATTATACATGTGTTAGTGGGTACAGAAGCTCAAAAGGGCCAGAAGAAGGCATCACATTTCCTGGAGCTTGAGTTATGGGCAGTTGTGAGGCACTGCATATGACCAATTTTTAAATAAATATATAATTTATTCTTATTTTGTGTTCAATGTTGTTTTGCCTGCATGCATGTCTACATGAGGGTGTCAGAAGCTCTGATCCTGGAGTTACAGACAGTTGTGAGCTGCCATGTGGGTGCTGGGAATCGAACCCGGGTCCTCTGGGAGAGCAGCCAGTGCTCCTAACCCCTGAGCCATCTCTCCAGCCCCTCCTTTAGCTATTTTCATGAGCTCTGGTTAACTAAACAGGAAAAGCAATGCCCTGGTATTAATGTCATTCTTGCATGCGAGGATGCGGTTTGGTGAGTAGCCAGCTTGCCTAGCATACAATCCCCAAGTTATATCTGAAATAGCCTAAGCATTACATACACTGGATGTGGCAGCATATGCCTGTAATTTAATCACATGGAAGATGGAGACAGGAAGTTCAGAACTTCAAGGTCATCTATGGAGTTCCTATACACACACACACGGAGAAGGGAGGGCTTGGTGATGTATGCTTTTAATTCTAGCACTCAGGATGATCAGGCAGGTGGATTTTGTGAGTCTGAAGCCAGCCTGAAAACCATAGTGAGTTCTGGGCCATCGATGACTGTATAGTAAGATCCTGTCTCATGACACAAAGCAAAATACATCACTCCTTCATTCACCTGCCTTTCAGCAAGGCCAAGCATCCTGCCCCACCTGTCTACTAAGCGTGGGGGTCTCCTTCAATGCACTTGCTGTCCAGCTTTTCCATCATGAGTCCTCCCAGGCCCTCCCCTACCCTCATGGTCACTCACAGGGCACAGTGTCTCGAAGATACTCCCACCATTGCCGAAGTGTGGAGTCCCCCATCATGTAGACAATGTGGCCAGCCAGGCAGTTCAGGATGCTGTCCACAGTGGGGAAGGAGCGGCTGGAACAGAACGTGGAGTGCCATCTGTTTTGGTAGTAGAAGCCCGTGGGTTTTGGAGACAAGTGTCCAGGACGGCATGGGCGCCTTGGGGGCAAGGCTATATGAGAGAGCAAAAGAACAGATTGAAAAACAAACAGTGCATAAACATTTTATAAAATATCAGACATTCTTTATATTTTTATGATTCTTTTTACATTTGTTTATTTGTGTGTAGGTGTGTGAATGCCACAGCACACATGTGGTAGTCAGAGGGCAGCATTTGGGAATCAGATCTTTCCTTTTGCTATGTGTGTTCCAGGGTTCACACTCAGATCATTAAGCCCCTTTGCACATTGAGCCATTTCAATGATCCAGTCAGTCATTCATCCACATACTTTATAGGTAGCATACCAAAGTACTCCTAGAGTGCCTGTGAAGTTTTATTATGGTGTGTGTATGCTCAAGTGTTCAAACACGGGTGTTTGAACAGTCTTATTTAGCTCATGATTGTCTTAAACTTTTCATGTAGCTAAGAATGGCCTTGACTTCCTAATCCTCTGCCTTGACCTCTAGAGTGCTGGGAGTATGGTGTACACCTGCACACTCATGATGTAGCCCTGTTTACATCTCCACTTATAGATGGGTCACTGAGATCTTGTATTGTTAAGTTATTTACTGTGATCCAGAACAAGAGTCATGGGCCAGGCATGGTAGCCAATGTCTTTGGGAGGCATAGGCAGAGGCAGATGTCTATGAAGTCAAGGCCAGCCTAGTCTACATAGCAAGTTACAGACCAGACAAGCTATGTATTGAGACACTGTCTCAAAGCAAACAAACTAATGAAACCATAAATGGGTAGAGATACTACGGAGTTCCTAGGATGCTTACCTAGTCTGCTTGATGCTCTGGGATCAAGACTCATCACTGAATAAATGAGTCCTGTCAGCTTCTGGCCTGCAACTCAAGAGGCAAAGGCAAAAGGATCAGAAATTTGAGGTTGTACCCACAAGATGGCTCACAGGGCAAAGGTGTTTGCTGTACAAGCCTAGAAACTACAGTTCAATTCCCCAGGGCCTACATAAAGTGGAGGGTGAGAACCAGCTCCAGAGTTTTCTTCTGACCTCACACATACTAATCATGGCACACATGCACCCACATCTACATCATATATATATATATATATATATATATAATCATAAACAGATAATTCTTAAAGGTCATCAAAATGTCTCCATCACCAAGCTTGATAGCCTAAGCTTCATCCTGGAGCCTACATGGTGGAAGGAGAAAACCCATTTCTGCAAGTTTCCCTCTGACCTCCACACTTTTGCTGTACCATGTATGGCTACAGAGAGAGAGAGAGAGAGAGAGAGAGAGAGAGAGAGAGAGAGAGAGAGAGAGAGAGAGAGAGAGAGAGAGAACAGCACACACACAGTGTAAAAAATTTTTTTCAATTAAAAAATGTTCAAGTTTATCCTTGGCTCCATAGCAGGTTCAAAGCCAACCTGTGTTAACCAAGACTCTGTTTTAAAAGAAAAATACTAGGTATTGTGGCACATGCCTCAAATATCAGCACTCAAAACCTGAAAAGGCAGAAGAGAGTCGACGTCTGTGAGTTCAAGGCCAGCCTTCTACACACGCTATGTTCCAGGCCAGCTAAGGCTGCATCATAGGACCCTATCTATAACTACAAAACAACAAAGAGTGTAGCAGAACAACTACAAAATTCCACTTAAAAGTGCCGTATCAGGGGGCTGGAGAGATGGCTCAGCGGTTAAGAGCACCCTCTGCTCTTCCAGAGGACCCGGGTTCGATTCTCAGCACCCACATGGCAGCTAACAACTGTCTGTAGTTCCAGTTCCAGGCAAACACCAAGGCAAATAAATAAATAAAGTTTTTTTAAAAAAAAAAAAAAAAAAAGTGCCGTATCAGAGGAGTGGGCAGCAGATGGCAACTGATTTCAGGGTGTCAGCCCACCAAGAAGAAAATCCTCAGGATGAATCTCAAATAGGCAAGGTCCTGAGACCCCACAATGTCTTTTGCTTCTGCTGTGCCTTTAAATGCTTGCTGCCGCCATCTTTCTCTGGTATCTGGCATGGTGTGAATGTGTGTGGGGAGATCCTGACTGCCTGTAATGTAGTGTGTTTACCTCATGAAAATATCCCACTCTACTGGGCATTCTTTTTTTTAATATTTATTTATTTAATTATTTGCTTTGGTGTTTGCCTGGAACTGGAACTACAGACAGTTGTGAGCTGCCATGTGGGTGCTGGGAATCGAACCCGGGTCCTCTGGAAGAGAAGACAGTACTCTTAACCGCTGAGCCATCTCTCCAGCCCCTCTACTGGGCATTCTTATCTGTGGATTATTTTGAAGATGATTTCTTCCTAAACTGTATTATCTAAATGTTAATAATGTTAGCTTAAATGGAGTTATGATAATTATGTTTTTAATATTTATCTAATTTAAGTTTATATTTTTAATATAAATAAGGAAGTATCATGAATAACATAACACATGAGTTTCTATTGAGGAGCCGTATAGACTGTGGTTTAGGTTAATAATTAAAAAAAAAGAAAAACAACTGAGTCCCAGTAGCCCAGTTAGCTTAAATTCTTTTACCCTTAATGCTGAGAGATGTACTCACTAGTTTCAGAGTGCATCAGAGCTGAAACAAAGCTTTGTAAGTAATTGAAAATTAGACTAAGAGGCTCTTGTCAAATAGCTTTTTGGTAAAAAACCCAAAAAGATAATCTAAAGTTTTAGAAAAGCACACAGTGGAATGGGGACCTCTTTAAGGTCAGGGAACAAGAATACACAGTCCAGCTATTACAAGCTGACTCACTTTTCTTGTTAGGTTGGTTGATGGCAAAAGGTGATAATTAATTCCTCGTACCCGTTTTTGCCCTCCATCTTCTGATATAGAAAACATTTAATGAGTGGGAAAGTATCCTAAAGATATATATATATATACATGTTTAGATTTATGATTTCTTTTTAAAAATTTTATGTGAATTGGTGTTTTGCCTGCATGTATAACTGTGTAAGGGTGTTAGATCTTGGAATTACAGACAATTGTTAGCTGCCATGTGGATGTTGGGAATCGAACTCAGGTCCTCCTGAAAAACAGCCAGTGTTCTTAACCGCTGAGCCATCTTGCCAGCCCGATTTATGATTTCTTTAAGATTATCTTTCAAGATAAGTAATAAAGTAATTGGTCCTTTCTTTGTAACTGCAGATCTGCAGCCTGACAGTAAAAGACCTGACAGAGAAAAATATCTTGATTGCTCACATGGTTAATCTACTGGGTATGAATGCACGTGTGTTTTAGGATAATTTATTTTTCACCTGTAATACATAAAATGTTTAATTGTGTAAAGGAGATGAAAAACATGTTTTTACCTGTATCTATTATAATCATTCATTTGAAAAACAGAATGTAAATGTAACTACATTGTCATTTTTACATTACTTGAAAGATTTTGCTGGGATATATAAGCTGCAAGAAAAAGAATAAAGAGAGTTAAAATGGGCTAGAAGGAAAACATCAAGAAGGAGAGAAGGAAATCACTGGGAAAATAAAGAATATAGAATGCAAGAGAGGGCCAAAGAGAAGGTCTGAAGAAAACCATCAAGAGACTGGAAGCGTCTTTTTACCTAAGCCCCTCAGATAAAACAGTCTAGTGTGTGTCAGTTCTGTGGATTTCCCTTTGAGCCCTGGGCTGCTGGAGGCTGGCCCTAGATAGCGATACAAAACTAACCATTGGAAGCAGCGTAAAGAAGAGCTGATAACATGAAGAAGAGTTGATAATGATTCCCCACACAGACAAGGCTGAGTACTGATAGTGCTTAGGGCCCGCTCTCTCCACTATATACCAAGAAAGTTTGAAGAGGAACCAGAGGACACAGAGTCAATATGGTGACATATTGTTTGAAATCTAAGAAATAAGCTTGCCTGAAGACCAGAGGACAGAGCCAACCACAGAGTTAGCCACAGAGGTCAGGAAGTAGCGTCACATACACCTTTAATTCTAGCACTTGCCTGGATCTCTGTGAATTCAAGGCCAGCCTGGACTACACAAGATTAATCCAGTATGGAGGAGAAACAGAGTTTGGGAATGCAGCTCAGCTGAGGGGTGCTTGCCTAGCACTCAGGAAGCCCTGGGTTTGGTTCTAAGCTTGAATTCAGTATTAGGCGATGCAAGACTTGAACTTCTGATCCTCCTATTTCCAGAGTGTGAAAATAGGAGGTATACACCACACCACCCAATAGAGGTTGGGTTTACCCTTAGCATTCTTTTTAAAGAAAAAAACAAATGTATGTGCATGGGTCTGTGTGCCAGTTCTAGCTGGAACCTGAAAAGGGTACTAAATTCCCATAGGCTGAAGTCACAGGCAGTTTTGGGTCACCCAACATGAAGCTGGGCACTACACTCAGGCCTTTTGGAAGAATAACATGAGATCTTATCCTCGGAGACATCTCTCCAGCCCCCTTCTATCAGATTCATCCTTAAGCTTAAAAGCTTGTCTTCAAGGAAGTGATGGATATGTGTCTGCCATGGATTGTGGAGTTGGCTTCAAGTGTTTATACTTGAAGATACTGTATATATTACATATGTGCAGATGCTTGTATGTTTATTATAACCTCAATAAAAAGTTTTTTTGTTATTATCATTGCTAAGGATGCTATCCCGTGTCTTGCCTAGGCTAGGCAAGTCCTCTACCATTAAGTCTTATCTGAAGCCAATTTAGTAGGTTTATTAAAAGTTTGATGACAGATAGAGACAGCATTTGAACCTAGGAAGTATGCTATTACAGCCCTAGCACTAACCACTGTACTATACTTCCCTGGCAGGAAAGAGGTAAAAATCATAGAATAAAACTCATCTAAGGGCTGGGGTTATGGCTCAGTTGGAGAAGTACAAGAATGTACAAGGGTGAGGGACTAGGTTTGACCCCTAGAACATGTGTAAATGCTGGGTGTGGTATGCCTGGAACCCAAACACCTGGTGAGGTGGAGACAGCAGATCCCAGGACCTCGCTAACCAGGCAGTGTAGCTAAAACAGCAAGCTCCAGGATCAGTGAGACTTTATCTCAAAAAATAAAGTGGATCTTTATTTATGTAGCCCCATTTTTATGGTCCTAGAACAGTGACCTGCTACCTGGGTCCTTCTACATACACCTTCCTCCTGCCTGGGCTGAAGGCTGGCAATCAGACCTTGCCTGGGAAGTGTAGAGGCCCCCACAGGAAGCCAACTCAAGTACCTCCCTAGGTGACCATCCATTGGGGGATTAGAGGATGTTAGGGATGGGTTGGAACTCCTCCTGTGCAGACATTCCAAGTGGCATCCCAGGGTCACAGGTCTGGCCACTTAGTTCCTTGTGCCTGAGGCTCTAGTCTCACTCTTGCCGCCTCGAGGGGCTCTTTCTCTTTATACTTCAGCCAAGAGCATCAAGCAAATGGGCCCAATGTTCTTTAGTCACTGAGCAGATTTTCTACAGAAACTTCATCCAGAGAGGGAGAGAGGACAGAGAACAGAGGAAGAGAGAAGGGAGGGGGAGACAAGACGTGCAGGGATAGAAAGGGGATGAGAAAGAGGGAGAGGGAGGGAGGGGGAGAGACAGGGAGGGAGGGGGAGAGACAGGGAGGG
>PVIH01021545.1:0-29476 GCA_004025045.1 Sigmodon hispidus | reverse complement strand
AAACACAGCAAGAGCTAGCATTTAGGGTTGCACACACAATGAGGTTCTTCAGGTTGTCTTATTCATATCCTTCCTTCAGGCCTGCATGTTTTCACTCTGTTGATACATTCTGTTCTGACTACTGCTAGAAAGCACCGAGACACCATAAAGGATGTTCTGAAGGCTGACACTCATTTAATAGACAAGAAATACCCATGCATACAGATTTGGATCACAGAACTTAAAAATGTTTTTTAAAACTACCTTTAATCCAGATTCATGAAATAACTGTGTTTTTCTCTCCTTATCTTTCTGCCCACCCTGCCCTGTCATATCTTAACCTAGGTTCTAAACTGGAACTGACTTAAAAAATTTGTCCTAACTTTATGAATCCTACATCTCAGAATGTCATTCTCCTTCTGTTTACTGCCATTTTATCTCTACATGAAAATTAAATACAACTGAGGAGAAAGGCTAACCACTTAATGGTGCTTAAAATATGAGTCAGTTAGCTTGAGTGTGTGGCTGTGTACTCCAGCTATCTCAGCGCCCTGTGCCCTTGGTTCAGCTCTGGTCTGGCCATGCACGTCTGCCTGCTCCTTGGGCCTGGCTGCAGGAGGAGTCGGAAGTCACAGACCTTGCAGCATTCTGAGCAGTGCAGTGAAGGTTGCTTCTCAAGTTCATTAACCATAATGCTGCTCCTCACTCTGCTTCAGGTTTCCCAGGCCCCAGTGGAACCATTCACATGGGCTTTTCCTGCCACCCAGTTTTACTGAGTATAGTGGATGGATATTGTTACAGTTGCTGGGCCATTACATTATCCTGCTCAAAATTATGAAAAATACCCTAATTATTAATAAGCATCTAAAATTTTATCCTTGTAAAAAATACATAGTATGTTTATAGTTTTTGGGAAAAAGTTCAATGAAAAATAATTGAGGTTCATGGTTTAAAATAATTAAAATATTACAATCATAACACTACTGTTACCAAGACACTGACAAAATGCTGGATTCTCCCAGAGAGGGTGTCTCTGTGGATGCTTGTCTCCTCACCTTCTTGTATCTGAATATCAGAACGTAGACAGTCCAACAGTGATGGCCCCCCTCCTCCACATTGAGGACTTAAGCATTTGAGGTACAAGAATATGTCTTAAGATGAAAGTAACATTTGTTTAGCTAGCGAATGTGACTATTTTTTTTTATGTATAAAATGATTCTAATGTAATTTAATCGATGTGGTAATGATGTTACTGAGTGTGGAAACAAATGCAGTGTATTAAAGGTGAGCACCACACTGCAACTCCAACTCTAACAAAATAACCAGGCTCAGACTTAGATCATGTGGAAGGTGAGAAATAAATGTATATAGAAATGTAGTTGAGGATATTAATTACCGTTCTTAAAGTATGACTCTGTGACTTATAAGGAACCAAGCTATACAGTTTAGTTTATGATGGCAGCATCTATGCCTTTCCAAAAAGTATATATCATAGTGGTAAATAATGTAGATTACATATATATATATGCAATATATATATACACACACTATTTTCTTATGTCATCTATGGCATTTTTTATCTGTATACTTTTTGATGTGATTGTTTTTAACATGCTAAAAGTAATACACATATTTTGTTCTGTGTCTTCTATGTGCAGTTTTCATGTGGCAAGTGCTTTGTCCTGGTGCTCACAGGCCCAGGCAGATGTCTTCTGTGCTTCCCCACAGCATTTTACATGTGCAGCAGCTCTCTGCTTCCATCTCCAGGGAGACCAGGCTTAGAGCCACATCATCTTTCCTTGGTTTAAGTATTACTAATGGCAATAAGATCTTCCCCACTATAAGTTGTATCTCTGTTAGTTTTTAAGCAGAAAATTTTAATTTAAAATTATCTTGCCACTATAATTTTATTATTTTAAGTTTATTTTTAAACTTAATAATAAAAGGAATGATAATACATCATATCGGCAAGGTGATTCAAAATGCTTGTATAGGATACATTTGCTGAGATCAATCTAGGCCTGGCAGCCAGTTTTGTTCTGTAACTGCCTGTCTGTGGTGCATCTGCCATGGTTAGGTCTTTCCTTCAGGGCGTCTTTGCCCAGTATGATGAGTGAGCTTTTGGGCATGGTGTTATTGGTTTCCTGAGAGCGAGCCCTGCTGATGTTTAGACTTAAATGGTGAACTTATGTTTTGTTCTTGCTTTTGCCTTTTCTCCTCAAGTCTCTCACCCCAGACCACCTAAGACGTATCTTGATATCATATCGAAGGTATCAGATAACTGTACTTCCTTCATGCTTAATGCTTTTATCTTGAACCCTCCTTAAGAAAAATGCCCACCCACTTGTCTTATCTTTCTATTGTGGCACATTGTGGTTTATTGTTGTTATTTTTGTTTTTGAAGACAAGAGTCTTGCTATCCATCCCTGCTTGACCTGAAACTTACCATGTATACCAGGCTAACCTTGAAATGAGGTCATCTTCCTGCATTAGCCTCCCAAGTGCTGAGGCTACAGGCTTGCTCCTCCACCTTACTCAGCACAGGACTTTTGTGGTGTGGGTTATGTTTTCAGTGGTGGGAATTGAACACATGGTTTCAAATACAAACACTAATGGTGATCTAGCTTTTTAAATTCTTTGAGGTCAGATGTCTCAGAGCTTAAAAAGTGATGTCAGCAAAGATAGGGGAAATTCCACTGGCAACAACATTATTAGCTGTCTGTAAAGCTTATGAACTTGTAGTCACAGCTGAATAGCTTCAAGGAAGAAGGTGTGACCCTCTCCCTTCCTTCCTTACTGCTTAAACCACTTCTTCAAATGGAGCCTTAAGATAGCCATTTTTCTTCAGTGGGCTACTTTTCAGAGCCTCTGCCGTTTAAAGATCCAAGCAATGAGAAAACCCTGGTCTTCAAATTTCAGTCTACATTTGGAGCAGCTGGAACTCACAGGGACTGAGTTTTCACACTTGACAACATGAAATGATTATTTTGAGTGCACAGATGATCCTAAACAGTTGCCTGTATAGTCCTTTCTAAATCTTAATGTGTGAGCATGGGATGTCTGTCTGCTCTGAGCTGTATTGTCAGGATGTTATGGGTTTGGTGTAGTTTTTTACTAGAACTTCTCTGGAACTGTAGCTGTTTTATTCTATGTCACCAGAACTGTGTTCTTGAGACCCTCTTCCTTGAAACCTGCTTTACCATTGAAGGAGAGGAAGGGTCAGGATTGGCTTATATTATCAGGGTGTTGGGGCTTGGGGGGGTAGAGAATTGGGGCCAACATCCCATCAAAAGAATTCTTGAGTCAGTTTCAGTTCAGTGGCAGAGCAACTTCTGTTGTGACAGGTGGGGTTTGAGGATTAGAAGTTGATTGTTGTCATCATCTGATAGACGTGGTTATTCCAGAGACAATTGAGACTTTGCCATCATAAGGGAACAAGTCACCAGAGAGTACATGCCCCTGAGAAGATGGTCAAGCAAAGTAGTTGCCCACGTAGCAATACCCTGTGAGAAATGGCAGCAGTGTTCTGTGTATCTGTCAGTCGGGCTGTGTGGGCTGAAGGCTGTTAGAAGCAGGGCAGGCTGAGTTTGCTGCTCAGTGGTTGTGTGACGTTGGACAATTCCAAAATCTTTCTTGTCCTCACCATTTTCACCTATAACATTTGGGCACTTGAAGAGGTGTGGGTGGAAGAGAAGAGAGCCATGATTGGATTAGTGAGTAACTGGATTAATAGTGACAGTGGCTTGAGCTTTGTATCTGTGCCAGTTACTGTGCTAAGTCTTGGTAGACACTGTGATGTTCCAATTTCTCCATTTCTTCCTCCTCTGTTTTCTAGGATTGAGATAATTGGACTAAATTGATCTGAAGTGCTTGTCACAATGTCATGAACTAATACCACGTTGTTTTCTGTGGTTACATGCTACCGTAGCACTAGGTTTTAGTGACCTTGCTTCCATGGGGTTGCAAGTCTAGTAGGAAGCCCAGGGGTAGAGGCTGTCAACTTGCATGTGATGTAAGAGGGAAAACATGGTGAGACTTGAGAGGGTGTCAGCCTCTCACCGATGGTGGTGGTATAAAATGCATCAGACATGCCCTTTAATGTGGGCCTGAAAAGTCTTTTTAGATTTGACCAGGAGATGTGCTTACTGGCCTGCTGTCTTCCTAGAGCCACAGTTAAATGACATCATTTGCAAGCACAAACAGGAGGTAGCAAGCCCCGTGAAAGGTTTGGATAGGATGAGAGTAGACAGTTACTGAAATGAAGGATGGGGTAATCCAGGACCTGAGGAGGACGCACTGTGGGCAAGACAATGGAAAGTTTGCCTGCTGCATTCGCAGGGGTCTCTATGGGCTGCCCCTCGCCTCTAGTTCCTTCTTGTACTCAGAAGTATTAAACACTGATTGTTATACTTTCTGTAATGCACACTTGACTTTATTTGGAGGAAATCACAATTAGAGTACAAAGCAGGCAGCATGGAACAGATTACATGTGAATGTCACCTTGGTGGAGCAGCAGCTGTTTAAACACTGCACCATGAGTGGTGCACGGGGAGACTGTGACAAGGAAAGGCTACCTGTACATGAGCCAGAGGGGAACTGGTCAAACAGCAGCTTGCAGAAAGCTGGGGCCTTCTTGAGGGAGCTAATGAACTCTGCCACTGCTGTGGCTGCAGTACTGGCAGGTGACTGAGCTCGTCTGGGATTCAGTTTTCAGATGTGTGCACAGTGGTAAACAGTGGGCGGTGTGAAGGGAGGGTGCCCCCACTCCAGACTGCTTGCCTCCTCTGCAGGGACCATGAGTGTCAAGTGGTAGGGAAGCAATGGTGAGTGGGAAGACCTGTGTGGGGAGCAGATAGTCATGGGGAAGAGGTGTCTACCTACTTCTGTGGCAAGGACTAAGGAGTGGTACCCAGAGCCATGAGTGCCATAAAGTAATCACCTTGGCCCAAAGGTGACTCTCAAGAGAGAAGATGGGAATTGAAGTGGCCGTGTGTTGGGAGTAGCCAGGAGAACAGAGGAGATACTTATAGTCGTAAGAGGCCAGGCAGCTATCGACTGCTGATGTGGGTGCAAACAGCTGATGCTGAGAATGTAAAGACAGATTTGCCTTAGCAACATGAATGATGGTACCCTGAATACTGCTGTTAGCATTGCCATCTCTGAAAAGGACTCTGAGTGGTCTCTGTATTTCTCAGTTTGTTTCAGTGGCCTAAAGGCCATTAAGCTGTATAGTGGCTTGAATTTGGCACTTAGTAGCGTGACTCTGGGCAGTTACATTTCCTTTCATGGCCTCCCTTTCCTCTGCTGCCAGGGATAGGTATGATAGGACAAATCAGGGGAGGCCATGGATCTCAGCCGTAGCTGCAAACAGTCCTGTAGGGCTTCTGTTGTCCAAGCCCAGCCGAGTAAAGTCAACCTCTTGGAGGAGGGTCAAGGAATTGAGTTTTATTTGTTTGTTTTTAAGCTAACCAGTGGTATAACACAATATTTCATGAATAATCTAATCTGTGGAACCCAAATTGTATGAGAATATTCTACAGGAAACTGGAAAGACCCTTGGGCTTTAAACCTTTGGTGAGAACCACGAGTGGCCCATCACAGTTAACAAGAAAAGCAAGTTTGGCCTTGGAGAAAGATTTCCCTCCTTGGTTTTCTTTCCAAATTCTCCTAGCTCCCATATCTTGCTTCTGTTAGTACTGGGAACCAGTATTATCCTATTAGAGGGTTTTTATGTGGAGGTTTGGAGTAATGCTGGAGCTGGGACACAAGCCTGTGGTTCCTGCTTTCCCACAGCCTTGCTGGACTCGGGCTCCAGAGTAGAGCAGGAGGTGAGTGAGACCTGTGTCACAAGTCAAAGACTGAGAAAGGATGGATACTCACTAGGGAAGGGGCTATGTCACTGACTGCTGAAGGAGGTTTTCCCCATTCAGACTAGCACATTACTCCATGGAAAATAGGCCAGTAGGAGCAAAGGAAGATGGACCTACAAGGAATCATGTTACTAAGCCTGTTCCAAATCCCCATGCAACAGAGAACTGAAATATCAGGGATTGGCAACAGTGGCATTCCAAAAATATGAACATTTCTAGCACCAGAATTTACATAGTGCATTATTAGGTCAAGCAATTTGTATTTATTAAAGGATGTTTTATACTGTTTACAATAAAACAAAACAATAAAAACAACCTGAATGTGGATAGGTGATAGGTTAAGTTACGTCATTCTCTTATAAAGGACTACTCCTGTTTTTAAAATGTGTAGATAGTTTTATATGTACTGATAGAAAAAGATAACTGAGTTATTGCTGACTAGTACCACAAAAAGCATTCCTTGGCCCCTCATTGGTCTGCTAGGATAGTGTTACCTCAGAAACACAGTGTTAGAGGTAAAAATGGGTTGGAGATGAGGGTGGCTTGGAGACTGAGCCATCAGGAGGATTATGAGAAGTTTTATCTGCCAAAACTTCCGGAGCAAACAATGAAGAACCATTCGAGCAGCTTAAGGGGCTGAAGTGGAACACAGCAGAAAGGTAGTGAGGGGCAAACGCTGAAGCCCAATGAAGGCCAGGGCATATCTGGTGAGAAACTTCAGTGGTTAAGGGCACTTGCTGCTCTTCCGGAAGACCCGAGTTCAGTTCCTAGTACCCACATTGGTTGGTTCACAACCACCTACAACTCCAGTTTCAGCCTCTGAGGGTGTGTGCACGCACACTGAATGGGAAGGGGGGGGCTTTAAGCATTCTTTGCTTTTATCATGTTAGAAAGTGAAGATCTAAGACTTTGAAAGACATAATAGTGATTGTAATGATCTTAAGGCAGTTATCTGAAATATGAAGAGTCTCAGATCATATGTTTCTTTTCATGCTAAATAAATCAATGTTGGTCTTAACAGTTGCTTTTTGAAAACATATCTTTTAAAAGATTGGGAAGCCAGTCTTTCTAGCCTTTCTGAACCCTGTTCAAAAGCACAAGAAAGGTATTGAACCCAGAAAGGAAATGGAAGAAGTATTAAAATGTGGCTTGTTCCATATTTTAAACATCACCAG
The DNA here is from genome assembly GCA_004025045.1 of Sigmodon hispidus. Classification (NCBI taxonomy): domain Eukaryota; kingdom Metazoa; phylum Chordata; class Mammalia; order Rodentia; family Cricetidae; genus Sigmodon; species Sigmodon hispidus. The sequence continues at coordinate 22,452 of PVIH01021545.1, read as the reverse complement.
ATTGGGGCATAGTTATAATATATAATAATGGCTTGCATTTTACCAAGTATGTACCAAGAAAAGCTCAGACTCAGAAGCAAACAGTCCTTCACCTGAACAAGTAGAGTGCATGCCCTGGGGTTGATTTTCAGCACCCCATAAACTCTGTGTGGTGACACACCTGTAATCCCAGATCTTTAAAGGAGGAGGCAAAAACAAGATGAGAGTCACCCTAGGCTACCCAAGTGACTTCAAGGTGAGCTGGAGCTACATCAGAACCAAACCCCTCTACATTGATTCATTAACCCACTTTAGAAAACAGGAAAGAGTTGTGTGTGTCAGTCTGCACAGCACTTGGGAGCTCCTAAATGAGCAGTGTGTGTCATGGTTGAGACAATATGATGGGAACATGTGGTTATAGGAAATTAAATTCTTTAGACAAACCAGATGCTAAGCTTCTGCCCAGAATCAATATGCTGTCTGAAGTCCTAGAGACTAATAAAACATACCAGAGCTACTAATTTATGGATAGGTTTTTGGAAGCAACTTCAGAAAAGGAATCCAAGCTTGAAGCCGCTTTTGAAATGCCAGATGAAGTGTGTGAGTTTAATCAGAGGCCTGAAAGGGGAAGTGTAACCATCTACTGTGATCTATGAGTTATGTCTGAAATAAGCTAAGAAGTTTAGGCAGTGAGAACATGATTGAAGCTGATGGGAGAGATCGTGGCCACTGCAAAGAAATCTGGAAGACTTTTTAGGGTGAAGTTTGATAATAGGCAGCAAGGCAAGATGCTTGCCCAGAATTTAGTCACCTGGATATTTCATGTGAGGACAAAGAAGAAATGAAGAACCTGACCCAACCCAGAAAATGTCTCACAGCTCAAAAACTGTCCAAGATCCCTCAAGACACCTCAGGGCACACTCAGTTCTGTCTCACTGGTCTCAAACTAAATAGTCCTTAAAATGTGATCATTACACACACACATACTCTCGAACCCTCACACACTGGGGAGGGCACTCAGGCACGCTTGTGAAAGTGAGAAGACAGCTTTCTCTTCACTGGGCAAGCTAGGCTAGGTGGGCTGTGTGCTCTGGAGATTGCCCTGCCTCAGCCACCCATCTCTCTGTAGTGGCCTGCTGGAATTTAAGATGTTTAGACTATTGCATTTAGCTCTTATGTGGGTTCTAGGGATAGGAACACAGGTTACTAGGCTTGTATAGCAAGTGCGTTTTTATCTACTAGGCTATTTCTGCAGCCCATCTCCAGGACTATCCACTGAAATCTCTGGACTGGGCAGGAGCCAGGTCTCATCACGATTCACTCTTTACCTTGCCACTAACCAGACAGAGATCTCTTAGGAAGGAGGATTTATTGGGGTTTATGGTGTGGGAGGGTGGTGGCCACTGGTGGGGCAGGAATGACAAAGGTCATGGCAGCAGAAGCACCATGTCAGGGGCTCCTGACACCTCGGTTGGATCTACAGGCTACCTGTGCCTACCTTCCTGTGACCCATTTCTTCCAGCTTGACTTTGCCTCCTAGAGGTTCTATAACCTCCTATGGCCACACTGCCAGCTGAGAACCAAATGTTCAAACACATAAGCCTGCGGGGAACATTTCACATTCAGACCACAGCACCGACTTCTGCTTTGTCTCTATGCAAATTTTAAACAGTGACTATTTAACATGCCCCTGTCCCAAGCTTAATGCTGAGAGAGGACTAGAAGCCAGATAATGTAAAATTAGCCAACCAATCAGGAATATTCTAGAAGTGGTATTTTGATCTAGTTATTAAGACTGGAAAATGTTCAACTAAACTGAGGGCTAAATGGCATGACTGTAGATTGGCTGGTGACCTAGCCGTTCCCCAGGCAGAGCCTCCTGAGGATGAAGCTTCGCTTCAGAAGGCAGTTGAGAAGGTTCTTGTGGGAACAGGGTAAACTGCTGCCTTTGGGGAATTCTTGGAGAGGCTTCCAGGAAGTGCAGGTAGTGTGTGTTGACATTTTCTCCACACACCATTTTCCTTTCTAGCTTCCATACAGATAGGACAAATTATTTAAGCTGCAGTTCTTGGATGGCCAACACCCACTCTTTGTTTACTTTTCTGTGTACTTTCACAGGAAAGGGAGATAATGAAATTTAGCTTAACCAAGCTGTGGGTTGGAAGTTATAACCTACCTAATTCCTTAATTAAGCTATCAATTAAGCCGTGTCTGGGCCACCTGCTTTGCCTGGGCCCCGTGCCATGTAGAAGAGCCAGCACTGACAAGCTTGTCCCCACAGAACCCAGGGTTCCAGTCAGTCTTCAGTTTTCTTCCTCATGGCGTTCTCTTAAGAGATATTTCAGATAGGTCACCCAGTGCATTCGTACTGCCTGTGAGGTTACAGAACGTTCAAGGCAACCAGCAGACTTGAGGACTCCTAGGCTCCCCAAAGGGAGCATTTTGTGTTGACTGTACAGCAACCAGCCACCTTTTTTTTTTTTTTTTTTTTTGCCTCAAGTGTCCCAAGTTTTAATTCTGAAGGGCAGCATTGGGCTGAGAGCTTGAGGAGAAGAAATGAAGTCAGAGATGGAGAGGGCATTGCAAACTGACTTTTGAAACCCAAAGGAGTGCTCTGAAGCATTTGTTGAGTGACAGAATGCATAAATGAAAACAAAAGAAAAAGCTGTGATGTATTAAGCATGGATATCACTAAATGTTTCAGTTTTACAGGACTCATTTCAGTTTACAGGAAGCCCGCCATCTTAAATGCCATCCTCCTAAGAGGGAGAAGGGCTCGCCCTCATTTTGTGGGATCAGAACTAGTCTCGGGTTGCAGAGCTCACAGCTATGTTGTCTCTGGAACCTGGAATGAAGCTCCTAGCTTGTGACTGACCTGCAGATGTGCCCCATCTAACTATCCAGGACATGTGCCTCCCCCTGGTCACTCTGCCATGAGTGGTGCCTTGTTACTGACTGAACCAAAGAAGTCTCCTAAAGAGATGACATTCCAGAAGGAAGGACTTCACTCCAGCTTTGTTCTGCTCTCCACTGTGGGCAGGCATTTTTTATCTCAAGAGGGGACCTATGTCTCATTTACCAATGTCATAGAAAGTATGGACTGCAGGCTGCTGGTGGCTCTGAGGTGTGCTACTACATAATAGATGAAGACAAAGCTACCACACCTCCTTCCATGTTAGGGAAAGACCAGTGACTGTATTTCAGTTAAAATCTGAAGGATCTATACATACATACATGTTTTTCTAGGTCACCGGAAGCAAAGAATCACTGTCCTGTGATCCTTCCTCCTTTCTTCAGTGAACATATGCTATTGTTTTATGTTGACAGTTTCCTTAAGAATTCATTCTTGTAGAAACAGGTGAGACACAACACACACACACACACACACACATACACACACACACACACACACACACTCGGGGCACTGCTGTCCCAAGAAGCAAGGCCAATGTACCAGGGACTTGTACTCATGTACCAATATACTCATCCTTGCTGAGCAAGGATGAAAAGTCATTGCTGTGATTTTACTTCAAGTGACAATGGAGCCCTCTCTGAGAAACTGGCTCTGTGGAATAAATGGGAAGGCAGTGAGGGGCAGACCTCTAGATGTTTGCTGAAGCAGCTCCCAGAAGCAATGGCAGGTCACCTGTTCTGAGACAGGAGCCAGGGTGGCATGTGTGCAGGAGAACAGGAAGCCAACAGGGCTGCTTTAGATTTCTTTCTGCCTTTTATTTGACTGCCAGTCCAAGTTTTCGGACCATGGTCCATTGGGTTCTGTTGCTCTTGGGTCTGTGGCAAGGTGACTATGAAGGTGGGGAGCATGTGGCCGAAAGGAAGCAGACACGTCTTCTCAAGGCATGCTTCTACTTCCTTCAAGGAGGGCCTATCCATCTTCTAACTTCTCCATAGCTTCCCTGTCACCATCACATTGGGAATCCACTGGGTTAATCCATTCATAATGGGTAAACCGTGGGCTTCAGTCATTCCCCAGAACTCATCAGCTGACGACTGAACCCCTAACACGTGGACCTGAGAGGTACATTTCATGTTCAAACCATAGCATGAGCTAATGACTAGAGAGAATGTGTCAGGCTGGAGGAGGGATGTGATGGCTGATCTTGGTTGTCAACTTGACAGACTAGGAAAGGAACCTTGATTGAGGAATTGCCTCCATCACATCGACATGTGGGCATATCTGTGGGCGTTTTTTCTGTTTTTAAATTTATTTTACATCCCAGCTGCAGCGCCGCCCCCCCCACCCCAGCTTCCCCTCCAAATGCTTCTCCCCCCCCAACCCCCCTAACCTCTTCCTCTTTTATATCCACCCAGGGAAGGGCAGGTATCCTATGAGTATCAATAAAACATGGCATGTCAAATTGCAGTAAGACTCAGCACCTCTGTGGGGCATTTTCTTGATGCCTAATTTATGTAAGAGGGCCTCAGCCATAGTGAGTGGTGCCATCTTTAGGCAGTTGGGCTCTAACTTGTATAAGAAAGGTAACTGAGTAAGCCAGAAAGCTGGGTTCTCCATGGCCTCAGCTTCCCTCCATTATGGCTGGTAATCTGTAAGGCAAACAAACTGTTTTCTCCTCTGTATTGGTATAGGTGAGTGTTCAGTCACCACAACAGAAAGCACACTAGGCTGAGATTCAAAGTAGGGCCAGACTACTAGGCCATGTGGTCAATAGGAGGACTTGGCCAAGATGAGAGAGAGAGGGCTTTGTTGTTTGTTCTCTCTCTCCCCCCCCCCTCTCTCTCTCTCTCTTCAGGGTTTCTCTGTGTAGCCCTGGCTTTCCTGAAACTTGCTCTGTAGACCAGGCTGACCTTGAACTTGGCCTTGAACTTGGAGATCCTCCTGCCACTGTTCCCAAATGCTGGAAAAGCTCATACCACCACCGCCCTGCTAAAACAGGAAGACTTTAACAAAGCATGGCTGCTGCTTGAGGAGATGTCACTGTAGCAGATGACAGGTGGGAGCAAATCTCAATTGTAGTTGGTGGTAGTTTGGGGAGGGTCAGAACAGTATTTGAATACAGTTCTGAATACAGAACCAAAGAAGCCTTTGCTATGGTTGGATGTAGAGTGTAAGTCTTGTGTGTGTGTGTGTGTGTGTGTGTGTGTGTGTGTGTGTGTGTGTGTGAGTGTGAATGTGTGGCTATTATCGGACAGTTTTTAGGCTAATATGCCACTACCTGGAAGGGAGTAGACAGGAAATACAAAGGGCAAGACAGTATTGGGCATATCGTCCAGAGAACAAGGAGAGCCATATAGGAAGATCTTCCTGTGCTGGCACTGTGGGGCATACAAAGCTGCCAGGCAGGCTGATGTCTTCTCCATTCAGAGATAAGCACATTGGCAGCCTTGCTCCTCTGTAACCTTAGCAGACCTTGTGCAACAGCAAACGTAGGTCTGGCCTGCTTGAATTCCTGCCCTGGCCCTGCCGTGCCCAGGTTGTCAGTCCTTACACTGTTAGCCCGGGTCTCTCCCTTCATTTCTGGAGCAGTGGGAGACTATTGATTCTGTTCTGCTCTCAGAGCCTGCTGCTCCAGGAGCATGTGGGGAGCTGGTGAACAGCTGTGGAAGCCTGTGGCTACTTCCAGGACCTGGTCTGACCAGACCGCTTACCTACCAGGGCTGGAGTCTAGGAGTTGGTGCCTGTGAGCTGAGGGAGGTCTGTGGAGTGGGTACATAGACTCAGCATCCAAGTGTCCCACTGGTCTCTGTCACTAGAAGCTTCCAAGACTGGAGGACTGGACTGATAACTAAGGTGTAAATAGTATAATGCCAGGTACGAGGAAGTGATGGGGTATTGCAGGAGAAATCTTGAGACCAGGTTGGCTCTTGTCCCATTTGTTCAAACCTTGATGATTGGGAAAGTATTAGAGACCACAGTGTGCTGAGAGAAGGAAGTAGAGAGCCGCTCATGGCGCTTTATTAGACAAGTGAATTAGTCACCTGCTTCTGAGTGACATATCACTTCAAAGCACAGTGCCTTACATTGGCATCATCTCACCTGCCACACCCAGAGCCTTAATTCGAGGAGTAACTTTGTCATTGCACTTGGTTGGCACACTGTGTGGTGGACCCAGTATGGTGCCCGGTGAAATAAGAATTCCTGGCATATAATGGCCATGTGGTAAAGCCAACATGGCACCACCTACAGAGGGCACGGCCCTAGGTGTTGCTACATGGATCGCGTCCACCCCTTCTCTTAAAAAGAAACCCCACATGGCAGCCCCCTCTTTCCCCTCTTCCCCCTCTTCTCTCCCTCTCTGTCTTTTCTCTCTTGCTCTTCTCCAGGTACCCACATCTTGGTAACTCTCTGAAATAAACTCTCCTGTGGCAACTGGTAGTGTGTGTGTGTCTCCCCATGTGCAAAACCCTAACATTTTGGTTCCAAAACCCGCCCTGGCAGTGACCCAGGATCAGGTGCTCCTAGCTGACATGCACCTAAACTCACGAGAGGGCCTCTTAGGTTTTGGCTTCCACTAGCACCAGGCTCACACATGCTGCACATGCCCCCACACCTAGTGTGTGTGCTGCTGGAAATTAAACCCAGGGCTCTGGGCATGTTAGGTAAGTGCTTTACCAGGGAGGTGTAGCCTGGACACTGTGCCTGCAGACCCTTAGACCAGTATTATCTTCCTCTTTCTCTCTTTGACCCAAGCTGAGTATCCCGACACCAGGAGTTTGTATATGAAGAGAGGCTGTCATGAGGTAGGAAGGTGATAGCCATACGTGTCTCCACTGTGTGTGGCTGAGCTCCTTGGGTCCCTCTCACGTTGGGGGCTGACAGATCTTGGAAATTTTCACAATTTAACATCCCGTCAGGAATGGTGGTGGCCAAACCCTGAAGTATTTAAGCAGGCAGGATTCCACAATGCTTGGCTTTTTGTTTCTCTAATGGTCATGTAGTCTTGTGGCCTCCCTTCCCTAAGTGATCTCTGATAAGGACTTTAGTCTTAAAAACAGTAATTTTTGTGACAGTGGTAATTACTTTAATTGGCTTTCTTTAAAGGTAGACCTTCTCGCCCACCTCCTCTTGAGACTTGAATCATGTTCTGATGTGCTGTATTGCTCTAAGTCAGTGAGGTGTTATCTTCTCCTTAGAGTTGTTAATGGGCAATGTAGGGGTAGGAAAATACGTCCCAACTCCACTAGTTTTTCCATCTAGAATAATTGCAGGTAATTTTTCTTTGTTTCTCGGAAATAGTAGCTAATCAGTTTCGTGTGTAGAAAGCAATGCAGGTTATACGTAGTGATTGCTCCTCCAAACAGAGTTACAACTCATGAAGTCCCTCAGAGCTTCACTTCATCACCACAGCCTCTCCTGTCCCCTGGAAGAATCTGTTTGGTGCTCACTTTTTTTTTTTTTATAGACTTGTCCTATTATTGAGGGACAGTAGGTGATTCTACATAAGTTTATCCCCCAAAGTAGCCACATCCTTTAGAATATTGTTTGAGCTCCTTGTCAAAGGAAGGCTACTTATGTAATTATTGGATCTGTCCTGAGTGGTCCCATGCAGGACCCCAGCTAGCCTCCAGAGCTACCTGTCTCTGTCTCTGCATATGTCACTGACTAGGATCCAGCAGCTGCCATTAGGTGCATGATGTAGCCTTTCTGGTCTCATGTTTACCTTCCATTTCTTTTCCAGATGGTAGACACAGAAGTACCCTCTTAGAGGCCCCTATATAGAACACGTGGGTGAAGTGAAGGTATAGATACATTTGGACCAGTGGTGTGTATCATACTGCCATTCTGGGGCTCTTTGCATTACCTGTTACTCAAGTTGGCATCCCATTTCATTCCTTGAGAATTGTCCATTCTAGGTACACTGATGAGAAGTGGCTGATTGGCTGAATTATCTCATAGTTCTCTCAAGGTTTCAAGTTCATGGGCAGAGCCAAGATCTGAAAATAGCTATGACATTCCTGCCACACTCATTGTCAGGATGAAAGTGGCACCTCAGTGTTTGATGAATGAATGAGCAATCTTCCTGCATTAGCCCTTCCACATTGCCATACTGGTGGAACACAAGGACATTCTGTCAGATAAGAGCAAATGTACCTGCTGACCATTACTGCTGAGCCCCATCTACAGCCCTGTATGGCTGATGTTTAAACGGTTGTATGTCCTGTGTTGACATTATCCCAGAAGGGACAGAGCGACTCCTAGTGGAGGATGCTTAGGATAACTGTATGGAACATCCAGTGTGGCTGGCATTCCTCACCTTCCTTCGCCGCCCCATTCATGTGTCTTCCTCACCCAGCATAGTCCTGGCATAGTCAGGAAACCTTGTGAGACTTCTGCTTTGTGGTCCTGAGATCAAACTAAGGGCCTTGCACATATTAGGCAAGTGCTTAACCACTGAGCTACACCTTCAGGTCTTACGATAGGTTCATTCCGAACCTTGCTTTTCCTTTATTATCTTTGTTTCTCTCTCCCCAGCCACCTGCTGTTGTTGAAGCAGATTTTCCATTTGCCAGGTTCTGTCCCATGTCAAGCAGTTCCCATGGCTTCCTCTGTCTACCCAATCCTGACTCCAGATATACATCCATATTTTCAAGCCTGATAGATGTAGTGGGATTATGGTATGTTGTAAATATTTGTCCAGCTTACTACTTTAGTAAAAATGCTGATTGGCTGAAGGCAGACAGGAAGTGTGGGCGGAGCTACCAGACTGGGAAAATCTCAAAGTGGAGCAGACACGCCACACAGATGCCACAGAGTTGCTGGAGCTTCCAGGACACTCAGAGGAAAGAAGTTGAAATGCTGTTCTAAGAAAAGGTACCAAGCTGCATGGCTGAATAAGATGGGCTGAGTTCAGATGAAGGAGTTAGCAAGTTATATTCCTGGGGCCTAGGTCAATCAGCAGAAAATTAATGTAAGCATCTGTGTATCTCTGTATGACTGTGAATGTTTCTGCTGGACTGCCAGACTGCCAGTCAAACTTTGGTCCAGGCTCGGAAAGTCTAGGTCAGAAACCTTTTACAACAGGTAGACATTTATTTTTTTGTTGTGGTGAATGCAGAAAGTAGGGTTTGGCACACAAGCTAGATCCCCAGCATAGCTCTGTTAGGTTACATTGGGTACTTGGTTACAGAGAGGTGTACTTCCAAATGGAAGAAGGCTTAAGATAAGTAAAATGCCTTCTATGATGATGCATAGTCAGTTCAAGAGCAGAGGCTAACTTTCTATATTGTTTCTTAGGAGCCATCTAGCTTGTTTTTTGACATGGGGTCTCATGCTGAGACCTGGAGGTTCATCAACTGAGATACTATAAATAGCTGACTTGCCCTAGGGATCTTCCTGTCTCTATATCCCCAGTGATGGAATTATAAGTGCATGACATCATGCATGGTTTTTATATGGGTAATAGGGATTGAACTCAGGTCCTTATGGTTGTGTGATGAGCACATCACCAGATGAGCCATCTCAATTCTAACTCTATAGCAAATTACCCCTGAAGCTTCCCAGGGCTTGCAGCCTGAATTTACAGCCCAAGGAGAGATTGGATGGAGACAGCTGTGTTCCCATTAGCGCAGCGGCACCAGGGAGTGAGGCATATTCATTCTGTCTCCCTCAAGGATCTCACTGCAGGTCTTTACATAATCTCTCCCTAGAGTCCCACAGTGGGAAGAATATTTTTAAACTGAGGACAAAACTTGGACCAGAGCAGGCTGCAACGTTTGTTGGTTCTTTGTAGGCAGCTCTCAACAGAGAGATCAACCAAGGCTCTAGACACTTGCAGTGTGAGCATTGCTCACAAACATTTCAGAACACAGAGCTCCCAGTGTAGCGCTCTCTGCCAGAAGCAATTTGTTCATCCACTGAATGTGGAGTGTGGGTAGTCCCAGAAATAGATGCACACCTTCACCCTCCCCAGAGGAGGGTCTGCACTCCTGGGTGTCCTTCAGCTGCTCTTTTCCAGGAAATTGCCTTGACATTGACTTGCAGCCTGTCCATCTAGTCCAACAGGCTAGGGGCTGCTGACTCTGCTCAGGGCTTCTAGAAACAGATGCCCAGCAGGCAATTCCCCTAGGGTCCTGTGAAGTGCTATTGGGCCCAGTGGGCTGTTTCTTCCCTCTAAGAATCTGATGCTCAGTGTACTTGAGGGCACGGAGATGTCTCAACAACAGCTTTTAGTTTTTATTTATTCATGTGTGTTCTCTAAGCTTGGTGTTGTTGCTAAAGGCTTTATGGCCTCTTAAAGTTTGGGAGCCTCTGATTTTATGGCCACTGTTTGAGGAGGAGAAGTGCTGTTTGGGGAAATGACTGGTTTCATTCTGACTGGGCTATGAGTGAAGGATTAGATTCTTCTGTCTTCATTTAGAGCCCCCACATGACCTTTCTGCACACATCCCTGATCTACCAGTGCTCCTGGAATGTGGTTACATGGCTCTGCTTGTCCATGAAACCTTGTTCTATTCTCCTAGTGCTGGGCTTATGCAAGGGTTTCTGAAGTTTATCATTCCCAGTCCAGAGGCTCAAAAGTGCCTCTGAGGACAGTGTGGCAATGACATTATCTGGATGTAGTCAAATGTGGCTCAAAGTTGTAACATGAGCCCTTTCTGGCCTGGTCTTCTCAGGGGTCAGGCTTCCAACCAGTTAGGTTTCTTCTGGGAGACCTACTAACTCCTCAGGTTAGGAGTTCATGTCTTAGTCAGTGTGAGCTGCTATGACAAAGAGCCGTGACTGGTAGTTCACACATGCTATTTATTTCCCATGGTTCTTGAGGTTGGACATCTGAGATCAGAGGCCAGCATGGTGGGGTCCCAGGACCACCTTCTCTCTCTCTTTTTTTTTTTTAAAAAAAACTTTATTTATTTGCCTTGGTGTTTGCCTGGAACTGGAACTACAGACAGTTAGCTGCCATGTGGGTGCTGGCTGGGAATCGAACCCGGGTCCTCTGGAAGAGCAGACGGTGCTCTTAACCGCTGAGCCATCTCTCCAGCCCCCCACTTTCTCTCTTATAGGTGACAACTTTCTATTGTTTTCATCCAGTGAAGGGGGAGAATTGTCTCTTTGGTCCATTCATGGAGGTTCCATGATTGGGATCAGCTCATTTACCAAAGGCCCCACCTCCCCCCACCACCACTGCCTTGAGGGTTAGATTTCAACATGAGAATCTGGGAAAATCAGCATCCAATCCCTGCTCAAAAGAAATGTCATCGGGTGGAGAGAGCTCAGGAATGTGTGCCCTGGACAGCACAGCATCCTGTCTGCCAAGTATCACAAGGCCCAAGAGTCAGTCAGGCCAGAGTGAGACATCTCATCTCTGCTCCAGCCATGAATCTGAAAGCTGGGATCTCAGCATCTGTCTTATCAGTGTTCTGTTGCTGTGAAGAGACACCATGAACACAGCAACTCTTATGAAGAAAAGCATTTACTTGGTACTTGCTTACAGTCTCGAAGGTTTAGTCCCTTACCAGCGTGGCAGGAAGCATAGTGACATGCAGGTGGATGTGGTGCTGGAGAAGGAGCTGAGAGTTCTACATCGGGATACACTGTCAGTAGGAAGAAAGAAATACTGGGATTGGCTTCAGCTTTTGAGACCCCAAAGCCTACCCCTAGTGGCATACTTCCTCCAACAAGGCCACATCTCCTAATCTTTCTCAGTGGTGCCATTCCTTGATAAGCAAGCGTTCAAATATATGAACCCATGGGGGCCATTCTCATTCAAATCACCATCTGTAATGATTAATATTGGCTTTCTGTTTGACTGGATCCAAAATCAACAAAGAAGTATAACTGTCTAAGTATAAGGGCATTTCCTGGAAAGATTAATTGATGAAGACCTTCTCCCAAAGTTGTTGGCAACTTCTGACAGACCTAAGGAGGTCCAAGGGAAAATCTTTTGCTTTTGTCTGCCTGCCTTCACTCCATGCTGGAAAGTGTATCTACACCTTTACTGCTGCCCTCACCATTGTTCAGTTATATCCAAACCCACCTTCTTCAGTCCTCTGGGGACTGATGGCCTATGGTCTTCTAGAAATCCTCAGGCCTTCATCATCAAATTGGGACTACTGAGACATCTGGCCTCAAAAATAGAGAAGATACTGGATTTGCAGCTTCTCCGGGGTGTAGATGGCCACTATTGAACTACCCACCCTCACCTCTGTAAGCCATTTGAATAAATCCCCTTTTGTACTATGCATTCATTCTCTTGGTTCTGTTCTCCTAGAGAGCCTAACATAGCTTCTTCTCAGCTGATCCCTCATGGATAAAGCCATCAGAGGATGACTTTTAAGAACAGGACCCCACCATTAGGCAGTGACTGAGTCATTGCTTTGTGTCATAGTCGTTGACAATGGTAGGATAATGAGCTTGCATGTGTGTAACAAGCAGAAAGTGCTTAGCAGTATGGCAGGTAGGCATCGTACCTTCCCCTAAGACATCCACCCCAAACCCTGGAACCTGGGGGTGGGGTATTATGTTTCATGGCAAGAAGAACTTTGCAAATATAATTAATATTATAGGCCTTAAAGTAGATCATTCTAAGCCCAACATAAATGTGGTTATGCCTGGATTATGCTGCCCTCAATTCATGTGTTGAAGTCCTAAGCTCCAGTACTTTAGCATATTTGAAGATGAGGTATCTATAACATTTAATATTCACAGATGTCCTAGGAGATTAGTGGAGCATACCTATATGCCTGCAAGTTCTTGAAAAGGATCAGTTCATAAAGGCTCTGATGCCACGCGTGGGCTGACTCCTAGATGGGCTCAGAACTTGATGGCATTACTGCAAGGTAAGAAGGAAGAGGTAGGACCTGGCTGCAGGAAGAAGGTCACTGGAGCGTGCCCTTAGGACCATATTTGCATTGGCCTCTTCCTGTTTCCTTTTCCTGCTTCCTGGCTGCCATGTTTTGAGCCGCTCTGTTAGCCACACCTTCTCCTCCAGATGAACTGACACCTCTGAAATATGAGCAAAGTAAATCCTTCCCTTACACTATTGTGTCAGGTATGTTGGACACAGTGATGGAAAGTAACTAACATGTCTGAAAAGAGATGATTAGAACACAGATACTCACAGGGTGAAGATGGTAAGATGAAGGATGAAGCCAGCCATCTGCACTGACATCTACACTCCCATATCCTTCCCCCACCAATGTTTTCTATCAGGAATTTGCCCACATGGTGATGGAGGTTGAGAGGTCTCATAATCTCTCTGAATGCTTCAGAGACACAGGCCAGTGCTGCGTCTGAAGACCTGAGAACCTGAGACTGATGTAAGTCCAGTTGGAGAGCAGGATGGGATGGGATGTGATGCCCAGCTTATGCAGGGAAATGGGAAGGAAAAGCAAGTTCTTCCTTTCCCACCTCTTGTTCTACTAAGGCACCCATGGACAGGATGACAGCCACTCACCTGGGAAAGCCATCTGCCTTACTTGGTCTCCCACTTCAAAAGCTAATCTTACACCAAGACATCCTTACAAACACACCAGGAAGAATGGTTAGTAGGTGACTGGACACCAGCCAGCCAGGCAAGTTGACAAATGGGATTCACCACCATGCCTGTCCCTACTCACACAACTTCATCTTCTGTCATCCAGTCAGGACATGGAAGCGACTGGAGTGCTCAAGGCAGTGTGTAAGGAGAGAAGAGGGCTGCCTAGCTCCTGGGTGTGCTGAGCTCATCTGACCCCTGGACCACTGTGACAGAGGAAATAGTGTCACACCTTCAAAAGCAGCAATGAAGCCCCCTGGCTGGCCAGGCCAGTATCTTTGGATACACAGACAGGCAGGACCTGCTCCAGCATGGAAGGCCCTAATAACTATCCTGCAATGAAAGAGACCTACCAGTGCCCACTGGGGCAAAAGATGCCCTAGGCCTTGATGCAAACTAAGTCATCTAAGTAGGGCTCCCAACAATCTCAAAGTACCTCCACTTGAAGTTATCAAGGAATCCTGTAATATCTGTGTATGATGGTTCCATGCAAATTTCAGGTCATACTTTTCAAGCTCTGAGTTAATGCTGGATAATCTACTAGGAACACATGATATTGAGGGTGGCTATGTACAATAGTATGTTTATGTCTCCCCCAAATTAATATGTTAAGACCCACCCACTCCCAATTTGATAATGGTGGACTTTTGAAAGGATGTTGGGTCATGGGGTACAGCTCTTAGGAATGAGATCAGTGCCCTTATGAAGAAGACTAGAGAGAGTGCCTTCTTCTTCCCACAGCTAACATCTATCTGTCTACAAAGCAGGAAGTGGGTCCTAGTCAGATACCAAATCTGCTGACACCCAGCACAAAGCCTCAGTCTTCAGAACTATGAAAAGTAACTTCTGTCATTTAAGGCCTAACAGACTGTGGCATTTGCTTAGCATCCAAGTGAACTAAGGCTTTCTAAAGCTTTCTTTCTCTTGTGTTTCCAAAATAGCTGCCACAGCTCCATACAGTATGTCTGTATTCAAGGCAGAAAAGAGAGTGGAGAGTTGAAGTAATGGTGTCTATTATCTCTTTAGTAAGAAAAGAAACACTTTTCACAGAAGCCTCCCTTAGGTCTCATGAATCACACAGACACCCTTATTATGAGAGTTCTTGGGAAAGCAAAGAGGGGCTTGTCATGAGTTATTATGTAGTACTGGGCATGAGGCCAGAGTATAAAACAAAACAATACACACACACAACAAAACAACACAACACAAAAACCACACAGTGTAAAACTGGAGGAAGAAGGTCATGTAGGCACAAACAGGTGGCTTGTCTGGACTTACTTTTGAGAATTCTCTCTCCATATAAAATCTTTGTGACTGAGATTGTTTGTGATGTCATCTTTGGATTACACAGGAGTTTGTCAGTGGCTGTCATATGTAAACCAAATAGCTTCTACAAATGACATCATTAGCATCCCGGCTGAGCAGCCCTGTGGTCTGACCTTGGCTTACCACCTTGGAGGAGACTGCTGAGCACTGCATGTTTTACCAGCTGTTCTGGTCCAAATGTGTCTGGAAAGAAAAGAAAGCAGGTGGGCCCGAGCTTTTTGGATGAAGTTGGAGGTGTAAGGAGGGGCATCCCGCTCCAACAGAAAACATATTCTCACTAGCAGTGATGCTGTGTTCTGGAGGAGGCCTCTGAGAACAGAGAGCCAACTGCTGGTTGCCTGTGGTAACAAGGTGAACTTCATCCCTGATGGGAGAGCTTCGTGAAGGAAATAGAAATGGCGTTAGGCTTTAAATAAGATTCTATTCACTTACTTTTTAATTACACGAAAGAAGAGAAAGTGGAAAATGAGGACCAAGAGTCATGCATGGGTTTTTACCTCCTGCTCATTTCAGAGTGGGGAGTAGGCTTGAGGCAGGGAGGGCAGTAATCCAGATAGCTCTGATACGGCAGGGCAATCATTTCTTACCCCAAGGTAAGGTGAAGTAATTAGTAAGGGTGTGGTGATATGTTACATATTTAATAAAACCTGGAATATCAAGAGATCAACCCACAGTCAAACTGGCAGAGGTAGTTCTGGGAGTTCCAGGGATAACAGAGCAGTGGTAACTCACATAGCTCCGGGAGTTCTGGATCTCTGAGTACAAGGCTGAACAACTGGGCTTCAATGGCACACACCTTTAATCTCAGCACTGGGCTGGGGGGTGGGAAGCTGGGAGTGGTGACCTACGCCTTTAATCCCATAACTCCAGAGACAGAGATCTTTCTGTGTTTCTGTGAGTTCAAGGTTGACTGCCAAATAGAGAAGCTCACACCTTTAATCCTAATCTGGATGGGATACGACTGGGAGAGAAGGGTATTTAAGGCTGGTTTAGGAAAACAGCAGCAATTAGAATCACCAGGAGCAAAGATGAGGAATCTGAAAGATAGCTGAGTGAGATTTGACTGTGGTGTTTCCTCTCTCTGATATTTTCCCCTGATATCTGGCTGAATTTCTTTCATTACAATCCAAATTTGTGCTACATAATGGGAGAGTGGTTAGTGAGCTGGTGAGTCAGTGAATAAGTTCTGATAAGGAGGATGTTTGGTAGGTTGAAAACAATTAACACCGCTGTTTTAGATATCTTCTGACTGTGGCAAAAGCCCTGAAGACACAATTTAGTGGAGAAGAAATTTGTTTCACTTCACAGTTTTGTGATGGGGAAGGTAGGAAGCCCAAGACAGCTGGTCACATCACAGAGGCAGATAAGAAGCACACTACCAGAAGCCAGGCCAGATTTGAATCCTTGACCCCCGATGGTGTCAAGGCAGCCAACCACACCCCTAGTCCCAAAGTTTCAACAACCTCCCAGGACAGCACCACCAGCTAGAAGCCACAGCTCATTTCACACCCAACCCGTAAGACCCCATGTTTAGAAGAAGGCTGCTAAGAACAGTTGCATGGCTCGTGGCTTCTCCCTATCTCTAAGGATCTCTGCATGCACCAGGCTACTAAGTGGCCACAGCTCATAACAGCATCCCAGGGCCTGGGTCTTCTATCTTCAGGGACATGGGTAGCAATGCAGCTCTTTTTCAAAGTCAGAAGAAGCATCATCTAGGGCTCAGCCATGCTCTCTCAAATGTCGATGCCCATCTTCCTGGTCCCACCTCCTCTCAGGACGCAGCCTCTGATTTTTCCTCCTCATTCTGTGAAAAGAGCCTGTTCCTCACTCTCAGGAAGCTGAGCACATGTTGCCTCTGTGGAGAGCTGGTGATCTGTAGTACTCTCAAGCACCTCTCCTACTCCGATAAGAGCGGACAGAAATGGAGCTGGAAAGGTAACGCAAATTCCCCAAGTGAGGAGTGTGGCTCTGACAGTGTGTTCAGTCAAGTGAGAAGCGGCTACTTTGAACAAATGGCTCAGGGTGACTGAACCACGTCTCCCTGATCGTAGGATACATGCTCCTTTCCAGGGTAGGGCAAGGATATAAGCACGTTAGTTGCTGCAGAGGAGAAAAATGCAGTCCTTTCAAGGGTGTCACATGAAGGTTCTAGAATATGCTTTTTACAACAGAATCTGTTTCTCTTGCATGAACTTTGCCTTATTATGGCCCATCTAGGAGACTCTGAATGCAGCATGAGTTGATGTGAATTGAGTCCTCTAAGCCTCCTTTGAGAGAATCATCTCAAATCAATAGGAAGCCCATTTGCTTTCTGCTTGTTGGCTGGTTGTGGCTGCTGGTTCAGTTTGACCCTTCTGCCCTTATGGGTTTGATGATATGTCTTGCACATCCACTACCTCATTTCCTATCACTATCCCATTTCCTATGACGCATCAAATCTGCACTCCTGTGTGTGTGTTTGCGTATATTTATAAAGTAGGGTGATAACTCAAAAGCTACGAGGTACAGGGGACAGTGTGGCAGAAGCTTCATCTTCCTGCCAGAGCCGCCTGTAAAAGCAGACTGTTCGCACCTGCCGCCCATACCACCTTCTCCTGCGGGGTAGGGAATCCACCTGGCCAAGGGAGTTAAGTGAACCCTTCCTCTTTACACATGGGACTGGGGACTTCCCCACCAGCTGGTTCCAGGTCCAGTTTTCTGGCCCTTTTCCTGGAGGACTAAGGGCATCCTAGGTATGCTCAGGTTGATGTCGCACATGTGTGTGCAAGACTCCCTGTGATGGCAAAGACATGAAACTGAGAAGAAAGAGAAAAGCTGGTCCCAGGATGCCATTGTAGAACCTCAAGGAACCAAGAATTCAGCACTGGAAACTGGCTTCAGTATCAGAATGAAGAATAGGATGGGGCATTCTGTTTAGAGTTCACTGCCTCAGTTTATAGCTGTTATTGTTAACTGTGTGCACATTCATGAATAGAGGTGCATGTGTGTGGTGGGGGTGGGATGGTACTGCATGTGTGCATATCTGGAGCCCTGGACCATAGTTTTTTTTGGAGCCACCAACTAGCTCCCAAATCATGTCATGGAGACTTACTAGTTTTAAATGCCCAGCCTTAGCTTAGATCTTATTTTAATCTGTTTCTCTTTATCTACATTTTGTCCTTTTTCTTTCTCTATAGCTTACTCTCCTTCTGTCTCCGTGCTTGGCTGCCAGCTGCCTGGCTACTGGCCCCGGTGTGTTCATCTCTCTCCCCTGTCCTCTCCTCCTCCTACGTCTGCCTTCCAGCCCCACCTCTCCCTCTCCTGCCCAGCTATTGGCCACTCAGCTTTTTATTAGACCAATCAGGTGCCTTAGGCAGACAAGGTGAAACAGCAACACATCTTTACATAGTTAAACAGGTGCAGCAGCATAAACAAATTAATACCTCTTTACCTAGTTAAATAATATTCCAAAAGCCAGGTTGTTGTTGGTGGTGGTGGTGCATGCCTTTAATCCCAGCACTTAGGAGGCAGAGACAGGTGGATTTCTGTAACTGGTCTACAGAGTGAGTTCCAGGACAGCCAGGACAGAGGCCAGAGGTCAATCTTGGGTGTTGTCATTTAGGAGACATCCCCTTACCCCCTTATTTTTTGGACTGGGACTTGTTACATAACCCTGTTTGGCTTGGAACTCACAGAGATCTGCCTGCCTCTGCCTCTCAGGTGGAATTAAAGGTGTGTTCAACAATACGTGGCTTCCAATTTGTTTCTTGACCTGGGGTCTCTCACTGGGATCTGGGGGTCACGATGGGATAAGCTGGTTTGCCATTCCTCTATTCTGCCTCCCGGGTGTTGGCATTACACTCATGTGCCACTATACCTGGATGCCTATGTGGGTGCTGGGATCAAACTCAGCCCTCATGCTTACATGACAAGCGTTTCACTGTGAGCTACCCACCCCCTTCTGGAATTTCTAAATATACATAGGAGATAGGCCTCTGTCATCTTGTCAGGAATTAAAGGTAGATAGTTCCATGTCTTGAGGTAGGATAATGACACTCATATTTTTTAAAAGCATATAATTTAGTTAGATCAAAACAGGTGAAATCAGACATGCATCAAAATAATTATGGGCAAGAAGTGAGAGACATATAGACAAGACTGGATGTGTGTTAGAAGTGATTTAAATCAGACACAAGGACTGTTGTGCACCTACATGTGTTTCTGCTCTTCCATGTTTCAGAAGGTGTACCTTTTTAGAGACTGGGTCATGGCTCAGTCGGTAAAGTGCTGGATTCACATCCCAGCACCATGTAAAAGTCAGGTATGGCAGTACATGTTTGTGACCCTAGATGTGAGATGGTGAAGGGGGAGGGGAAACGAGGCAGAGACAGGTGAATTTATATAGATTATTGTCCAGCCATAAAACCTGAATTACTGTGTTTTGGGTTGAGTTAGAGAGCCTATCTCAACAAATAAAATAGAAAGAAATGGAGAAAGGCATGGGACATCAGCCTCTGTCTTCCACATGCCACGTATATCTGCATGCATATCATGCACACAGCCACATGCACATGTATATACATCACACCACAATTTTAATAACAAAAAATTTATTGTGTATGTGTATGCCGTCCATGTGAGTGTATGATATACACATGTGAGTCCAGGCATGTGCATCATGACACATGTATGGAGACAAGAGGGGAACTTTCCATGGAGTATTTGCCTTCTACCACAGGATCTGGGAACTGACCTCGGCCAGTTTGTATAGCGAGTGCCTTTATATACTGTGCCATTACACTAGCCCATGAATAAAATGTTCAAAACGCCTACCTTAAAATCATTGTAGTTTTGTGTTTGAGACCAACACATTAGAAAAGCAATGGAGTCACTGCCACTTTGCTGATACACAGAAGGAGATTTATGTTGGTTCACGGTTTCAGAGGCTCTCGGTCCATTGTGACCGGGAACACGGGGCAGAGAAATGGTGGTGACTATGTGTGGCACAGGCTGCTCACCTCATGCTGAACAGGAGCAGAGAGAGAAAGGATGGGACCAGGGATAAGCCCTTCCATAGCAGTCACCCCCCACACTAACTTACTTCCACATGTAAGCCAGGTCCACATGATGATATTTCCAGATCCTTCTAAACAGTGCATAAAAACATTGATATAGACCTTGCTCTCAGTACACAAGCCCTTTGGTGGGCTAATTCGTAATGATTTTTTTTTGTTGTTCTTAAATGAAAGTTTTTAGAAAAGGCTACCAGAAAAACTTAGACGAAAGCACAGAGAATCCATTCCCATGCACCTCTGTCCGCTGCACACACAGCCTCTTCTGGTGAAAGCATTGCATCAGAGGGGTGCCTTGGCTCCCTCCCACCGTGAACACAAGATACAAAAACATCAGGTGTCTTGTTCTATAGTTTCCGGCCCTATTCCTGTGAGATGGGGGTCTCTCCTTGAACCTAGAGTTCACCATTTCTTTGCTAAGCTACAGGGACTCTCCTGTGCTGTTTTTAGGCTTTTACTCTTTTGGGGGTCCACCACCCAGCTCACAAATGAATCACTCACAGAGGCTTATTCTTTCTTGTTAATGTCTAGCCTTAGCTTGACTTGTTTCTACCAGTTTTTCTTAAATTATTCCACTTTCCTGTTCCCTGTGGGCTTTTACCTTTCTCTCTTCTATGTACCTTTCTTTGCTCTTTACTCCGTGGCTTGTTGTACAGCTGGGTGGCTGGCTCCGGTGCTTTTCTCTCTTTTCTCTCTCTTTTTTCCTTCTGGAAAGGATTTTCTTCCCAGATTTCTTCTTTTGTTTATTCTCTCTGCCTGCTAGCCTCACCTATTCTTTCTCCTGCCAGGCTATTGGGTGTTCAGCTCTTTATTAGACCAATCAGGTGTTTTAGACAGGCAAAGTAACACAGCTTTACAGAGTTAAGCAAATGCAACATAAAAGAATGCAACACATCTTTGCATCATTAAACAAATGTTCCACAGCATAAACAAATGTAGCACATGTTAAACTAATATTCCACAACACTCCTGTCTCCTCCTCTTCTCCTACCCCAGTGCTGGGGCTCCAGGCTTTGTGACTATGCTTGGCTTCTTATGGGTTCTGGAGAGCTAAAATCCTTCACACTTGTGCAGCAGTACTCTTCCTCACTGAGCTCCTCCACTCCTCCATGATGTCTATTCCCCTAAGGTGTGCTGATGTATGACTAGAACATGACCTGTCATAGAGAATGCACTGTGTCAATGTGAGAAAAGGCTGCATCCTGTTGGTGTTGGCTGAGGCAGTACTGATGTCACTCATCTCCAGTTTATGATGTAGTTGCATTCAGCTACATCTTTACTATTTTTTTTAAACTGTGCCAGTTTCTGTTCAGCCACATCCTTAGTGGTTTTTATGCTAACTGATGAGTCCATTTGAGAGGGCTGTGGCAGTCTTTGACAGAGGTGATGGATTTGTGTATTTTTCCTTGCCATTCTCATATATATTATGGCTCTATTGTTATGTGCTGATGCCTTAGGGTTGTTCTGTTTTCTTGGAGAACTGACCCATCCTGGTCTGTGACAGCTTCCATTTCTCGATCTGAAGTCAGCTCTGTCTGAAAGTTGCTATAGCTTCTTAAAATGAGCATCAGCATGGCAAATCCCATCCATTTTTTTTTAACAATGTGTATTTCTATATTTAAATTGGGTTTCTTTTAGATACCTTACAGCTGGTCTGCTTTTCTGATCCATTCTGACGATTTATGCTTAGATGTTTCTTCCGTGTGCCACCTTGCTCTTTGTGTCATTTTTCCTCTTTAATTTGTCTGTTTCTTATGATTTTTAAACTGACCTTCACTTTCTCCTTCTCTTCCTCCCTCTCTCTCCCTTCCTGCTGGGAATGGAACCAGGCCTTCTGCATACTTACCCTAAAGCTTACCCCACCAATACACCAGCTGCGCTTGGCCTCTACTCTTTTAACCTATTTTTTTCTTACCAGTCTCCTCCCCCAACTTATATTTAAGTGCTTGTCTCAGACTTTGCACATTTATAACTAATCCACAGTCACTTTCAAATAACACTATGCTGCCTTGAGGGCTATTGTGAATATAGCAGAAGAATAATATTAATTCTCTTTCATTCTTCATGTGATTGATGGCGTGATGGCATCCCCTTATATATTAAGTGTGTGTTGCAGAATTGAATATATGGTTCTTATTTTGAACAAATTAAAAAATATTTGATCAATTAATTTAAAAAAATGAAGGTTATTATTCCCACTCAGTTTTCTCCACTGTTTCTCTTCCTCCACGCAGATCTCACTTCCTGGCATATGTAATTTTTCTTTTCTCCAAACAGCTTTTTATTTTGTTTCTTATAAGGACATGTAAGCAAGTTCCTCTCTACCTTGTCTGATATGTATTTCTCTTCACTCTTGAAGGCTGGTTCACAGTGTCATTTCCAGATGGTCCCTTAGACTTTCCCTTCTCTGTTCCATGGTCCTTTGGTGCTGTGTACTGTTCACTCTATCCACTAGAGCACTTCACATCACAATCATGGTTATTTTCACATTTCATGTCCAATAATTCTGTCATTCACACAGCATCTGGGCTCTTTAAAAGCAACAAAACAAAAACCTGTGCGTACATGCGTGCGTGTGTGTGTGTGTGTGTGTGTGTGTGTGTGTGTGTGTGTGTGTGTATGTGTGTGTGTGTGTGTGTGTGTTG
>PVIH01021544.1:14013-29577 GCA_004025045.1 Sigmodon hispidus | reverse complement strand
TTTTAAACTTTATTTATTTATTTGCCTTGGTGTTTGCCTGGAACTGGAACTACAGACAGTTGTTAGCTGCCATGTGGGTGCTGGGAATCGAACCCGGGTCCTCTGGAAGAGCAGACGGTGCTCTTAACCGCTGAGCCATCTCTCCAGCCCCCTGCAATCTGTTCTTAATAGTCTGGTTTTTAAACTATTTCTTCCACTGGGTCCTACTTGCGTCTTCTTGGGTGGCTGGAAGGAGTCTCTCTTTTTGTTTGTTGAGACAGAGTTTTTCTGTGTAACCCTAGATGTCCTGGAACTTACTGTGTAGATCAGGTGGGGAATCTTTCTTCTACTTCTTCGCCAGCCTCTCTCATATGTCCAGCCTGTTTCCTCGCACCCTCCACCTTGTTCCTCTGCTCCAAGTGCCTCTCCCTCCCTCGCCATCCCTGTCTTTCAATCCTTGCTTTCTCGTGGGTGAGTGCTTTCATTTCCTAGCACAGTCCCAGGAGTTGACTTGGCTATCATCATAGTTCCTAGTGGCCACACGCCCTCTGCTGGTGCAGGTGAGGTTTACATGGCAGTCACCCCCACACACATACTACTCGAGGACCAAGTCAGGCAGCGTTTCTAGTCCTAGCATGCTGGTATCTGCCTGTAAAATCCTATTTGCAGAGGTTACTCCTGAGAGTCAGGTGCAAATCTTAGCCTTGAGCAAAGCAAAGGAACACCCAGGAGTCTGGAAGACAGGGTACTTCTGCAATGACCCTGATTGCCTATCTAGAGGCAAGAGTTCCTTAATCAGACTGGCTCTCCCTATGGGCACATCCTTAAGGGATATATAAAGAGAATCAGAAATGAGGTGAGGGAGAGACCAGGACAGTGAAGAAGGGAGACAGAAGCCCAGGTAAAGAGTTTCTGACGTGGGGCGGGCAGACACAGTGGTAGGCAGGGAACAAAGCAGAAGTCTACAGACAGCGACAGACTGGCTTGTAGCACAAATTTTGATTGTAATGAAAGAGACTCAGAGCCAGATATGAGGGAAAGGCTGAAATATTAGAGAGAGCTCTTGAGCTCTTTTTTTTTTCCGGTCCCAGGCGCTTTGGGAGCCGCCGGTTACCGCTCAGACATGGCTAAGTCCAAGAACCACACCACACACAACCAATCCCGAAAATGGCACAGGAATGACATCAAGAAACCCCGATCACAGAGACACAAATCTCTTAAGGGGGTCGACCCCAAGTTCCTGAGGAACATGCGCT
The DNA here is from genome assembly GCA_004025045.1 of Sigmodon hispidus. Lineage (NCBI taxonomy): Eukaryota > Metazoa > Chordata > Mammalia > Rodentia > Cricetidae > Sigmodon > Sigmodon hispidus. The sequence goes on along the minus strand of PVIH01021544.1, from coordinate 28,342 downwards.
TGGTGGAGAAGCACAACAAGCAAGGCCTGAAGATGACACAGGCGAACAACGCAAAGGCCATGAGCGCCTGCACAGAGGCCATCAAGGCCCTGGGGAAGCCCAAGATGCCAAAGGGCCCCAGCAACAAACTCAGCTGGCTTACCCCAAGCCTGGGAAGAAGATCAGAGGCTCCATGGCCAAGGGTCGTAGGCTCTGCCAACCAATGCCCAAGCGGCCTCAGCTTCAACTCAGGCTCCCAAAGGTGCCCAGGCCCCTGTGAAGGCCCCATAGAGAAGTTTTCTGTCTGCCAATGTGAAGACAGTTGGACAGGCTTGACACACCTACACACTATTGCAGATGATCAGGACCCTACACTGTTTTTACAAATAAACTTGAGACAAGAAGGAAAAAAAATTAATATTGGAGAGAGGGAACACTATCAAATCTTATTTAGTTATTACTTATCTTTCTCAGCCTCACTCTTGTTTTTTTAGAACTGCCTTAAATACCCTTCTCACCAGCTGTATCCCATCCAGGTTAGGATTAAAGGCAGAAGCTACTCTATGTGGTAGTCAGCCTTGAACTCACAGAAACACAGAAAGACCTCTGTCTCTGGAGTTATGGGATTAAAGGTGTGAGCCATTGAAGCCCAGCTGTTTGGCCTTGTACTCACAGATGAAGAACTTCCTGAGTTATGTCTGACTAGTTTTTGACTGTGGGTTGATTGATCTCTTGATATTCCGGGTTTTATTGCATATGTAACATGTATCACCACACTGGCTCACAGAAGGTAGTCAGTTATCCAGCACCTCCCTCCCTGAGCTGATGCTGGCTCCCACACCTGTGTATCAGCATCTGCCCATGAGGCACCACGCCTCTGCAATGAAGCTCTGAGGTAGCAGCAGCAGGGCAGTGGTTGACTGAACTTGAGCAGGCCAAGATCAACAACCTGTTCTGCTAGTGTAAAGCACCACACACTAGTTCCCAAAGATGTCTGAAAACGCAGGAGTGACCCAGCATGTTGTTATGCTTGATGCAGAAGACAGTTTGTATATGCACAGAGTTAAATACAGTCAGTTAACACCACTTGCATCACCTGCTTGATTTGGCCTTGAACTTTCTATCTTCTAGCTTTAGTCCCTCAGTTCCAGGACTACAGGTATGACCCCCCTGCCAGCTTTTCTCTTGTAAAAAATTAAAAGTTGCATATGTGAACTCAGCATGCTGAAGCACACATGTGACTGCAACACTTGAGAGCAGAGGGGGAGGGGTGAAAAAACAGAACATCATCCAGAGATGGGGACACAGCTCGGTGCTGACTGCTTGTCTAGCACACACAAACCTCTGGATTCCATTTCCTGCACTGTAAGACTATATCTATGTGTGTACACACACACACACACACACACACACACACACACACACACACACACGAGTATCAGCAAGAGCGGCATAGGTTTTGTGGATTTATGCTCTTAGACTAAGCAGGTGGAAAGGCAGATGCCAGTGTTGGGAACAAGTACAGCAGGAAGGGGGAGAGGGACAGGACATTTGCTTTATCCAGAGCAAGAAGCATCACTGGTCCATGATGTGAGCACAGGAGTTAGTGGGAAGGGAAGGGGTGTGAAGGGATGGATGTTACTGTGTATGGAGCCTTCTGGAGGCTTCTCAATAGCCCTCCAGAGAGGAGGAAATGGGAACAGACATGTGGCAAGCACACAGCTGACACTTATCCCATCATCCTGTGCTTCTGCCCACCATGCCTGGCTACCTCTCCTGTTCCCAGCCTGACCCACAGCTCCCTCTTCCTCCTTTTCCAGGCAGACACCTACTTGGTGCAGTGGAACCTCTAGCCGGGTCCTCTGGCCGGTCCATGGACCTCTCCTGCTTCTCTGTTGCTGCTGGTGAAGTTTTCAGCTTCTTTCCACTGCTAGGAGAGCTAGGAAAGGGATGGCTGGGACCGCTGGGATGGCCTGCCCAGAGAGCTCCTACAAAGACAAGGAGAGGGGTGGCTTCCTTAGACTAGTCACGCTCTAACTCCTCCATCTCTGCCCCATGCCCTCGGGGTTCTCAGAACCTGTTTGCCATCCACATCCCAACTCCAACCTGCTTTTATGGATTTGAGGTACGGAATGGCAACCAGGGTACTGAAGAGCCGGGCAAGCAGATCAAAGGGGGAGGCGAGGGTGGGGTCAAGTGCTGCCCCTAGGGCTTGTAGCCACCCACGTCTCTTCCCGTACCCTGTGGTGTCACTCCTGCCCTAGCCACTCAACCTTGTGCTCTTCTTGCCTTCCTCACAGTCCTGCCCTAGGTCTTTGTTCCCTCTGGGCCCCGACCCAGCCTCGTCCCAGGCTCCCATCTGCTTTCTCTCTCCAAATCATGCTGTATCTTCAAGAGACTCTAACCTGCACTGTAGAGGCCCTGCTGCTCCTACTGTGGTCTCTGTCTCTTACTCTAAGATACCTAACTGAATAGGCTCCCACCCTGCCTGGAGTCTGCCCATCTGGTCCTGCATTTGGACTGTTGGCCTTTTGAGCCACTTTCAGCGTTGCTGTCCCGCTCCCATGTACTTTTATCACTGAGTCACACTGTCATCTTTCATTGGTGGATGCTAGGCAGTGCTCCATTGCTGAACCACACACCAATCCCCAATCCCTCACTGGTAAATTCTAAATTCTAGACAGGTACTTCTACTCTTTTTTTTTTTTCTTCCTGAGACAGGGTTTCCCTGAGTAGCCCTCATTTTCCTGGAACTCACTTTGTAGATCAGGCTGACCTCAGAGATCTGACTGCCTTTGCTTCCCAAGTGCTAGGATCAAAAACATGTGCTACCACTGCCCAGCTCTAGACAAGTATTTTGCTGCTAAGCTACATTCTGGCCTTTTTATTTGGAAACAAATTACACATAAAATAAAAATGTGTGTTTTCTCTGCATGTGCATGCACCACATGTGTGTCTGATGCCTTTGGAGGCCAGAAGTGGGCATCAGATCTCCTGACTGGAGTCACAGATGGTTGTGAGCTGCCATGTGAGTTGTAGAAATGAAACTAAGTCATCTGCAAGAGTAATGTTTCAGGGTTTTTTTTGTTGTTGTTGTTTGTTTTAAAGCAAAGCAGGGTTCCTCTTTGTAGCCCTCACTGGCCTGGAACTTGCCATGAAGAGCAGCCCAGCCTTGAACTCAGAGATCTACCAGCTTCACTGGCATTAAAGGCATGAGCTGGGCTGGAGAGACGGCTCAGAGGTTAAGAGCACTGACTGTTCTTCAAGAGGACCTGAGTTCAATTCAGTTCCTGGAAACCACATGTGGCTCACAACCATCTATAATGACATCTGGTGCCCTCTTCTGTACACTGTATACATAATAAATAGATCCTTAAATAAATAAGGAAATACATCTTCTTTAAAAAAAAAAAAACTTTTTATTTATTTATTTGCTTTGGTGTTTGCCTGGATCTGGAACTACAGACAATTGTGAGCTGCCATGTGGATGCTGGGAACTGAACTCAGGTCCTCTGGAAGAGCAGACAGTGTTCTTAACCCCTGAGCCATCTCTCCAGCTCCGTAAATACATCTTCTAAGCAAAACAAAACTAAAGCCGGGCAGTGGTGGTGCAGTTTTGTTTTTTTTTTTTTAAACTTTATTTACTTATTTATTTATTTGCCTTGGTGTTTGCCTGGAACTGGAACTACAGACAGTTGTGAGCTGCCATGTGGGTGCTGGGAATCGAACCCGGGTCCTCTGGAAGAGCAGACGGCGCTCTTAACCGCTGAGCCATCTCTCCAGCCCCCGGTGGTGCAGTTTTAATCCCAGAATTCCAGAGGCAGAGGCAGGCAAATATTTGTGAGTTTGAGGCCAACCTGGTCTACGGAGCGTGTTCTAGGGCAGCCACGGCTGTCCCAAGAAACCCTGTCCTGGGGAGGGAGAGAGGGAGGGAGGGAGGGCATCAGAAGTTTCCAGAAGATTCTGACAGGATTTCCCAGACAGTGATGGCGCACACCTTTAATCCACGAGGCGGGAGTTCGAGGCCAGCCCGGTCTACAGAGCAAGCTCGGGGACAGCCCGGGTTTCTCACGGAAACGCTGTGTGTGGGAGGGCGGGGGCGAACAGTTAATTCACTTCACACATTTCGGGGGGATTTGGTGGGAGCCGGGCTTCCCAGGAGCGGGTGGCGGGTGGCGGGTGGCGGGCGTTCCTGGGCTGCGGTAATGTCTGGAGTGACTGGGGAGAAGCGGGCCCTCCGGGGCGTACCTGGAGCCGGCTGTCCCGTCGGGACGCAGCGGAGGCCACGGCGACCAACGGCAGTTGCAAATGGCGCGGAAGAGGCGTGCTCACATGCGCCTTTCCCGCCAGAAATGCAAATGAGCGCCCCGCCCCAAGCCCCGCCTCTCCCGGCTTCTCTTTACGCGCAGGCGCACACCAGGTCGAAGGCTCCCGCGGATCTTACCGTGGAACCCATGGTCGCGCATGCGTAGAACTCCCTGGGAGGATCGCCTGGACCACGAGGAGCGCGTGCGCACTGGTGGAGCGAGCATGGATGGCGCGGGGCCGGCGGCTGCGTCCTTATGTGGCACGGGGTCTTTCCCCTCTGCGCGACTCCGTCCCTTGCTTCTTGTCAGTCGCTGAACTGAGTCCTTTCTGTCTTCTTTTGGGGCCGGCCGGCCCGCTCTCTATCGTCACACTGATGCACAGCCTGGTCCAGCCTCACTTCCGCTCCATGCCCTCCCGTGGGACTAATAAGTACCCAACCTAAATTCCTCAAACATTTCTTTATTATTTATTTGCTTTCTTATTTATTGAGACCTTGCCTAGCCTTGTATTCCAGGCTGGTATCGGACTGAGAGCAATCACCCTGCCCCAGCTCACCACGCTGGGCTGCTCAGACCTTGCCGTTCAGAAGGAGGGACATGCAACTTGCTTTTTTTAATTTTTTTCTCTTCATGGCAGTAAAGAAGAAGCAGGTGATCAGACTGATTCCCAAAAATATTTGGAACAGAAGACGTCAACTTCTCGTCCGTGTGTCACTTCCAAAAACAATCCTCTTGTTGCTCTATCTCCGGGGCTGCCCAATCTGTTTAGGGTCTGTTAGTGAGTGCCGCTCTCATGCTTCATCACTGTATGTGCTCCCCAAATGGGAACTAAGAGCATGACCAGGTGCTTACATTTTTTTGTTTTGTTCGGCATGGTCAGTGCACAGGAGGCAGAGTCAGGAGGATGAAAGAAAGTGAGGCCAGCCTGGTCTACATAGTCCTAGGTTGGCCATATTACATATTGAGACTATCCAAAAAATAAAGCTGCTGAGATGACTCGGCGAGTAGACACTTTTCACCTATCCTAGTGACCTGGGATGAATCCCCAGGACCCACGTACATATCTACTCCTTGCTCAAAAACATAAATATAGGGGGTTGGACGTGTAGCTCAACTGGTACAGTGATTGGGCATGGTGGTGTACCAGCACTCAGGAGGTAGAGGCAAAAGTTCAAGGTCTTAGCTTGGCACGTGACCTGTGTGCTGCTTACGTTGTTTTGCTTACCTTGATAAAATCTAGTCATCTGGGAAGAGTGAGAAAATGCCTCATTACATCGCTCTGTGGGCAAGTCTGTGGGGATATTTTCTTGATTCATGGGTGATGAGGGAGGACCTGCCCACTGTGGACAGAACCACCCTGGGAAGGTGGTTCTGAATTGTATGAGAAGAGCAAGTTAGACCATTGGTTTACATATGAATTCCAGGACTGTTACATAGGGAAACCCTGTCTCAAAAATAAATAAAAAAGCAAGCTGGGGGAACCGTGGTCTCTGCTTCAGTTCCCGATTTGATCTCCTGCTCTCACCTCCCTTCAGTAATGGAATGTGATCTCAGTCATGATTAAATAAACCTTTTTCTCACCAATATATTTTTGATCATGGTTTATTCATCACAAGAAAAGAAAATAAAGACACTTGATCATGAAAAAAATGTCAAATGTTTTCAGCATAGGTTGTGGGGCACGGTGGACACCGTTAGCTTTGTCAATATTACTAACAGAATTTATTCCTGGGGCTGGAGACCTGGGATGGATTCCCTCCACCCACACGGCAGCTCATAAGGTCTGTAACTGCACTCCCAACAGCTCTGATTCTAGTCTCCAGGCACATGTGGTGCACAGACACACTTACACACCTACATTAGAAATAGTCATCTTTCAGCCTGACAGTGGCAGCTCATGCCTTTAATCCCCGCACTCAGGAAGTAGAGGCAGGCAGGTCTCTGAATTCGAGGCCAGCCTGGTCTTCAGAGTGAGTTCCTTGACAGCCAGGGCTACACAGAGAAACTGTCTCAAAAACAGATTTAGGGGGCTGGAGAGATGGCTCGACGGTTGGGAGCACTGACTGTTCTTCTGGAGGACCTGAGTTTGATTCCCAGCAACCACACAGTGGCTCACAACCCTATAGATATCTGGTACCCTCTTCTGTATACTATATACATAATAAATAAATCTTAAAAAAAAAAAAAACAACCAGATTTAGGGGACTGGAGAGATGGCTCAGAGGTTGGGAGTGCTGACTGCTCTTCCAGAGGTCCTGAGTTCAATTCCCAGCATCTACATGGTGGCTCACACCCATCTGTAATAAGATCTGATACCCTCTTCTGTAGACTGTGTACATAAAAAATAAATATTAAAAAAACAGATTTAATCATTTTTTAAACAAAATTAATATTTTTAACTAAAATATTTTTATATTAACAAATATTAGTCTTTCAGTATTTTTTTCTCTTTTGTAAGATCTTGAATATTTTTGTAAAATCTAAATCTAAAAAATATATTTTGGGGGCTGGAGGGATGGCTCAGTTAAGAGCACTGGCTGCTCTTCCAGAGAGAGGTCCAGAGTTTGATTCTTGACGACTCACAGCCATCCATGCTGAGATCTGGTGCCCTCTTCTGGCCTGTAGGTATACATGCAGCAGAAGACTATATGCATATTTTTAAAAATTAAAAAAAAAAAATTGGTGGCTGATGTACCTTGGCAGGTTCAGTGTTTAAAAATCTTGGGGGCTGGGGAGAGCAGACAGGCTGGATGGAAGGCTTAACCACTAGGTACGCTTCATGGTGCTATAGGAGACCAAATTGCCCAACCAAGAGGAGGTGGACTGGCTGGTTTTGTGTGTCAGCTTGACACAAGCCAGTCAGAGAGGAAGGAGCCTCTCTGTTGAGGAAGTACCTGGATGAAATCCAGCTGTAAGGCATTTTCTCATTTAGTGGTCAATGGGGGAGGGCCCAGCCCATAGTGGGTGGCGCCATCTCTGGGCTGGTGGCCCTGAATTCTATAAGGAAGCAGGCTGAGCAAGCCATGGGTAGCAAGCAAGTAGTTCCCCTCTATTGCCTCTGTATCAGCTCCTGCCTTTAGGACCCTTCTCTGAGTAGTTAGTTCCTGTCCTGACTGTCCTTTGGTGATGGTGTAAGCAATGCTGAGGTCTAAGCCAAATAAACCCTTTCCTCCCCAACTTGCTTTTTAGTCGTGTTTTGTTGAAGCAACAGAAACCCTGAGACAGACAAGAGTTCTGAATGAGATTCAGGCAAGAGCTGGCACACATTCAAAGCTAAGTGTGTATACTGAGTGTGTTAAAGGGAGCAGCTACCAAAAGGAGATATTACTAGATTTAAGAAAAAAATTTATTTCTCTATGGTGCTGGGGAAGGGTGAGGGACACACAGGGACATCTGGTCCCCACCCTATAGCTGCTGGGATGGTCCAAGGATGTAGAGGAAGTGTGTCTTTCGTACAGGCAGCTTGGCGTATTGGGGGACATGGACCCCTTCTTCAAAGTTGTCCTCATGGGCACCCCCACGGAGCCCGTCCCGGATGGCCTGAAGGCGATGTCGCTTTTCTATGAGCCAGCGGTTCTCATCTTGGACATCTGGCTGGGTCCTCCGCCTCGGCAGCTTCATGATCCAGAAAGCCACCCGCCTGGGCTCTGGGTGCAAACTGTCAATGGCCCTCGGCACTGGCACTGGGGCCTCTTTCTCCTCCACTTTGGGGACCTGGGAATGAGGCACAGGGTCAAATGCCATACAGCACACACAGCACTCATCCAAGAAGCTGGGCCACCTCAACCTATATCACAGCTCAATTGGTGTCTTGGGGCTGATAGTTCTGTTTTCTGACTGACCTGCTGCATTCTTTGTGTAATAAATTTGTTTTTATTATTACTTATTCTTATGTGCATTAGTATTTTGCCTTCATGTATGTCTATGAGAGGATGTCTGTGTGAGATTCCCTGGAACTGAAGTTAGAGCTGTGAGCTGCCATGCAGGTGCTGGGAATCCAACCTGGATCCTTTGGAAGAGCAGCCAGTGCTCTTAACCTCTGAGCCATCTCTCCAGCACACACATTTGTTTTTAAGCTTCTACTGTTTCCTTAGAGATTTATTTTGTGTCTATATGGGTGTGCCTGGATATTAAGCCTGTGCATCACTTGCATGCATAGTAGTGATATGAGCTGGGCTCTCAACACCCAGGTTGAGTATCTCACAGGCTCATGTAACTCAACTGATGCCTTCTTCTGGCCATTGTGTGGCTAAATTTGTTTTTTGAATATTTTTATTTTATGTGAATTGGTGTTTTGCCTGCATTTATAATTGTGTAAGGATGTCAGATCATCTAGGAATTAAAGTTATTAGCTGCCATGTGGTTGCTGGGAATTGAATTCAGGTCCTCCAGAAGAACAGTCTGTGCTCTTAACCACTGAGCCATCTCTCCAGCCCCTGTATGGCTAAATTTTTAAAAATACAATTTTACTTAATTCTTTAAAGTATATTGGTGTCAGGGTGTTAGGTCCCTTGGAACTGGATTTACAGTTGTGAGCTGCCATGTGAATCCTGGGAATTGCACCTGGGTCCTCTGGAAAAACAGCTGGTGCTCTTAACCAAAAGCATTAGCTGGGTGGTGGTTGGCCACACCTTTGATCCCAGCATTCAGGAGGCAGAGGCAGCAGGGCAATCTCTGTGAGTTCTGGGCCAGCCTGGTCTATGGAGCCAGTTCCGGCCAGCCACGATTACATGGCTGGGGTGGTGGTGGTGGTGGTGGTGGACAAAACTAAACAAAAAGGAAAGTACTAAGTTTGGAGTGGTGGTTCACATTTGGAACCCAGCATTTGGAAGGTGGAAGTGGAAATAGTGGGTCCCCTGAATCTAAAGTCTTACATCATGCCAGATGTGGTACTAACATGCCTTTAAACCCAGCATCTGGGTTTAGGCAGAGGCAGGTGGATCTCAGACTTGTAGGTCAGCCTGGAATACAAAGCTAGTTCCAGGATAGGCAGGGAAACATAGAGAGATCTTGTCTCACAAACTAAACCAAAATAAGAGAAAACCGAAAAACACACTTAGTGTGTCAGCATTCCTGGTTGTCTATTGAAAAAATCCCTGAGATGTACCCTGTACTTCTGGAATTGATGAACTTTGTATAAGGTCATGAAGCCACTGGAGACCTTTGGTCTCTGAGACCAAACACTTTCTCAAGTTTACAAGTACACTTTCCCTATTTGTTTTGAGATGGCTGGCCTGGCGCTTGCCTTATAGATCAGGCTGGCCCCCAACTCAGAGATTCTCTTGCCTAAAATTGTGGCAATCCTCCTGTTTACAACCACACCTACTGACCTGTCCCTTTGACATATGTCTCACTGAGCCCTAGAATTTTTGAGGATAGTCCATGTGCACAATGTGTACTGTCTAATTTTAAATGCCAACTTGCCAAGGCCTAGCATCACCTGGGAAGAGACTTTGCATGGGAAATTAACTGATGTGAGAAGACCAAGCCCCTTGCAGGCAGCACCATTCCCTAGGTGGTGGGTCCTAAACAAGACAGGACAGAGCAAGCAAAGATGTGTGTGCTTTTTCTCCATTTACAGTAGCCATGAATGATGCCATGAGCTCCCCTGGGTGATGGGCTGCAAGCCAGACAAACTCTTCCCTGCTTTTGGCTAAAGTAGTTTATTATAGTAACAGAAAGGAGACTGGGACAGTATGGCACAGTGAACTTCCCTAACTACAGAAAAATGCTGATTCCTGGATACCCGGGGGCAAGGTATGGCCTTACCTTCCAGTCACCTTCCGGGTTCCCTTCTGGTTCGATGGAGGCCACCACCTTCTCAGAGATGAGCACCTCCCCTGTCTTGTTGTCAGTCACCTGTGAGGGTTACACACGTGAGTCAGCACAAGCCTGCTTTACTCCCTCACCCTCCTCCCTCCTGTCAGATGAAGCAGCATGGTGGCTCAAGGTGAGACTTCAGGAACGACTGTCCTGGTGAAGCACCTTGTCTATCTGCAGGTGGCTGGAGAGGGTATGGTTGCCCAGTCTGTGCTCCTGGTTCTCTTCCTGGTGGAAGTTCCTGGGAAGGTCCCGGAAGTCCATGGGGGAAGAGGAGAAGAAGCTGTCCAGGTCTCGTAGCAGGTCATCCTAGGGCCAGAGGGAAACTGTGTGCACCTGCTGCACTTCCAGGAGGTCCCGAAGGCCCTGCTCCAAGTCAGTGTCCATTGGCCCTCCTGTGCCCAGTCTTGCCCCCATGGCCATCTGTCCTCACCTCCTGCCTGTCCTCTTCTGCCTTCCACCCCTTACTAGGCAAGTCCCGCACCCTGGGTCACTACAGTCCCTTGTATTTATTTTGATTGGATCTCACTATTAGCTCTGGGTGACTTGGAACTCAATATGCAGACCAGGCTGGCCTCAAATTTACTAACAGAGTCCTGACTTCACCTCCCAAGTGCATGGTTAGCCAGGCCTGGCTCTCTTACTTTGATTTTTTTTTTTCACATGTTGGGATTTTATGTGAGCCATAGCTGCATCCAAGACCTGCTACCTGGGATATCAGCACTAGGCCTAGCTCCTCTTCCTATTTTATGTTGTCTTGTCCCCCATCATCTGTCTGTTCAACCTTATTTGTAATCCTGCTTTTCTATATTTTTATTTTATGTGAATTGGTGTTTTGCCTGTATGTCTGTGTCAAATCTTGGAATTAAAGACAGTTGTGAGCCACCATGTGGTTGCTGGGAATTGAACTCAGGACCTCTGTAAGAACAGTCAGTGCTCTTAACCGCTGAGCCATCTCTCTAGTCCCAATAATCCTGCTTTTCTTTGAGATAAAGTCTTATGTATGTATCCAGGCTGGCCTCAAACTTCCAATGTAGGAGAATGTAGAAGGAATTTTGATTGTACTGAAAGAGACCCAGAGCCAGATATCCGGGAAAGGCTGAAGTATCAGAGAGGAAACACCACAGTCAAATCTCACCGAGCTGTCTTCCAGCTTCCTCAGCCTCACTCCTGGTCACTTCTAATTGCTGCTGTTTTACCAAGCCTGCCTTAAATACCCTTCTCACCAGCTGTATCACATCCAGGTTAGGGTTAAAGGTGTGAGCTACTGTATTTGGTAGTGAGCTTTGAACTTACAGAAACACAGAACTCTGTCTCTGGAGTTATGGGATTAGTAAAGGCATAGGTCACCACTCCGGGTTTTCCTTGCTGAGACTGAAGGTGTGTGCCATTGAAGCCCAGCTCCCGAATCTACCTCTGCCTAGTTTTGGCTGTGGGTTGACCTCTTGCAGGTTTTATTAAGTATGTAACATATCCCCAGGGGAAGGTAGTTTTGGACTCCTGTTCCTCCGGTTTGCACCTTCAGAGTGATGGGCAATCAAGCCCAGGTCCTGTGCGTGCTAGACAATCAGTCTACCACCTGAGACACGACTCCAGATCTCGGTTCTGTTGGCTCCTTTTCTTATCTCCTGCCTGGCTACCACTCACTTTTAGGAATAGTCGGCTGAAGCTTTGGAGAAGGCTCTGAAGACCCAGAATCCCGGTGGAGCCCTCCTGAGGGTCGGCATCATGGATGGGGACAGCAGAGGAAGACAGGAAGGCAGACGGGAGCAGCAGCAGCAGGACTTCCAGTCGACACATTCCGGTGGGTGGGGGGCTGTGACAAGCAAGGGCAGCTTCAGGTTCAACAATCACCCCTCGGAGGCCCTTCCCAGCCCCGCCCACCTGCCCTGCATCCCCTGGCTTCCTCCGCGCTCTCCATTTCATGAACCCGTTCATCTGGATCCCGTTCCTCACCTCTACCTACATCCGCTTTTTCCTGGACTACAGCTCGGACACCCGGCTCCGGACACGCCGGACCGGGACAGTTAATGTTCAGTTCCTGCCTCGAGCCTGGGCAGATTCCTGAGGCTTTCGTTGGGTACCAGGGCTCCACGAGCCTGGCCACGCCCCCATTGTCTGGCCACGCCCCCGCGGTGACCGCAGAATCCTCTCTCCACCCCGCTCAAATCCACACCTCGATTGCTCATCAGCCACATCTCTGAAGCCAGAAGTGGATGGCCACGTCCCCGCCTGGTTACCTTGCCCAGTTACCTTACCGGGCATTTTATTCCACATCATGCCTCTGAGACACAGCAGCCCTCAACAATGCCCTTTAAACCAGGTTTCCCCCTCTGGCCATGCCTCATCAGAGGGACATGCCTTCTCTTCCAAGCCTCCATCCGCTGACCTTTCTAAACTCTGATCTCTGAGACACGCCTGTCATGTTCCTTAAGGCCAGTCACTGGTCTCCCTGCCCTCTGCCCCCATCTGATGGCCTCAGGGATGGACCAGGCCTTCCTTCCGTGGTCATGCCTCCATTCCTCACTAACTACTTTCTTTAATTGAATCCTCTCCTGATCACACTCCTATAACCAGGCTCCCATCCGACGCTCCTCTATTACCTCTAGTCTCTATTACCTGGCCTGTCCTCTGCCATCCCATCGAATATTGACCACGCCCCTGTCGCAGGGCTAAGTCCTAATCACTGACCTCAGCTCTGGAACCCTCAGGCAGCCCATTGTTCTCTGTCCCCATTTCTCCAAAGGGAGTCAACCAACAATCTCTGGTGGTTGTCCCTTTAAGAGCAATGCTTCTGTATCTCAGAACTCCTCAGACCTCCATTCATCCCATATTCTGGTCTAAGATCATTCATTTAATTTTATTTATTCAGAGTGTTAGGCTATGGAAACATACTTCCATGGTGCAGGTGTGGAGGGTTCTTTGCAGAGTTGGTTCTGGCCTGCCACCATGTAGGTCCCGAGAATCGAACTCAGGCATAGCTATAAATGCCTTCGCTGCAATTCACCCTCATTCACTGCTGACCTCTGAGCACTACTGCAGATGTCTTCTCATTTTCCAGTTGATTTCTTATAAAAAGCCCAACTATTTCTAAAAAGCTACAATCCTGTGTTGTATTTTCCAAGAAACCCCAAATCCCAGGATCCTTCTCTTTCAGATCCACAGAGCCCATGTGCCAGCCACTCTTGGCTGTGAGCTTACAGCTAGCCCCCCATTTTTTTTCTCATTTCTTAATGTCTGGGTTTAGATATAGGGTCTTAGGCATCCTAGACTGGCCTTGAACTATGTAGTGGAACATGATCTTGAATCTGTGTGCATCGCAAGCAGGTATGTCGGTCAGATGGCAACTTTGAGAACCCCGTCCTCTCCACCATGTGGGCACTGGACTCAAGCTGACCTTTTCCTCGAGCGGTCTCTTCATCTCATAGCCATGGTTTCCTTGTTTGTTTTGGCATTTCCGTTCACGTTCTCAGAGGAAGTAGTTCATTATGTTCTTTAGTTCTTTGTTAACCTGACCCAAGTAGAGCCTTCTGGAAAGAGGGAACTTCACTTTAGAAAACGTCCCCAGCAGACTGGCCCGCAGGCTTTGTCATGGTTAATGATTTATGCTGGAGGGTGCAGCCTGCTGTGGGTGGTTCCACCCCTGGGTTGTGTTCCTGGGTGCTGTAAGGCAGCACTTCTCCAGGGTCTCTGCGGCAGTTCCTGCCTGCAGGTTCTTGCCTTGGCTTCCTGCTCTGACTTCCTTTCATGGTGACTGGAACTAATCTTAGATAAAACTGCTCCTCCCTACGCTACTTTTGGTCATGGTGTTTTTCACAACAATAGAAAGCAACCAGGACACCAGGCTAGCCTCAGCCCTCCAAGAGCTGGGAATATGGGTGAATGCTATCATTTTTACTCAGACTTAATCATACTTAAGAGAGCAAGACCCAGGACCCTGACTCCTCTGCCCTCGGGAACCCAGGATCAGTCTCGATCTGTGACAGGTGCCTCTTGCAGCTGCTAGCACCTGTGTAATGTGGAGTCCCAACTTGGTGGACCTTCAGGAACGATGGGAGATCCATCACAACCCTTCACTCTGATCATCTCACAAGGAAGCTGTGTCCTCCTCAGAAACAAGCTCAGAGATAGTTCTAACTGGTGAGACTTGAGGCTCTGAGCTTCATCTCCAGTTCCACATACATGAACACACACACACACACACACACACACACACACACACA